>VWYP01023772.1:264612-278453 GCA_013400435.1 Pycnonotus jocosus
AAAAAAAAAAAAAAAAGGGTTGTGTAGTCTTCTAGCTGGATTTATTTACTCTCATTCTGAAAGAAACATTGGCAATTTTATTTTTCAACAGGAAATGGTAAATGTGCTGATTTGTTTAATGGAGTAGAGATTCACTGTAGGAGTCCAAATTCCTTTTTTGTTTTACTCTCTGTAGAACTGAATGTCATATGTAGATAAAATCTCAATAAAGATAAACCATTCAAGCAGATGTGAGCAAAGAACTGAGAATTTCTGGGCTAGTGTAGAGAAAAATGCCTCACAAAGTCAGTGGTGCTTCATGCTGCTGAACAGTAGTGTGGGGCCTTAATTTTTGATGTTGTGCACATATTGGAAGAAATAGTAGGACGAGAAGTTTGGATTTTGAAGTAAAATAATGTAATTTTATTTTTGAATGTTGGGCCTCTGAATGATACACAGCATAAGTACTTGAGCACACTTGCCTCTGACTTCAATAAAAGTTCTGAATGCTAAATACTTGTGAAAATTAGGACAGTGTCCAAATGTTCATGTAGGAAGATTACTTCTGTTATCTACTTTTGAGTCAGTTGCCATGTTGTGTATTGATAAAATTACACTGACCTATTAAAACATGTTTGTTTTGTTTGTGGGGTTTTTTTAAGTTTTTTTTTTTATTTGTTGTTGTTCTGCACTGTTCTGTTTAATCAAAGACTGGTTAAGACAGTGGTGGAATTTGCCTGTAGCAGTCAGGATTCACCTGTGGTCTTAGAGCCCAAGATCTGCTTCCTTGGGAGATCTGTCATTTCTTAACACTGCACTGGAACACAGTGAGAAACCCCATAGATATAAAAGATACTGAAGGATTTATCTTGCCATTTGACTTTAGCAAAAGCAGTCCTATATATGACTGTGTTAATTGCGTTGTTCTCAAATTTCAGTTGTCATAGAAATTGAGACTACAAGAGAGCCAAGATTTTACTCACATGGATTCTAAAGTTGATGATGACTGTGATCAGGTCAAGTAAATGAAACGAGCAGGAATCAAGGAAGTTTGCAGATTAATGGGCAGTGTGTCTGAGGGAATGCTAGTTTTATATTACTATACATTGTCCCAAGGTAACATTCAACTTGTTTGACTTAAGCCCCCTACATTTTTTTATTCTGAGGTCTCAATTTTACACTGAATTGGGTATATAATGGTACAGAGGTCTGTTGCAAAGAGCGAGATTAAGATCAGAGGTGTAGCAAAGTTAGTGCAGGAATTATCCATTGTATTAATAATTTAATAAGTTCAAACCAAGCATTATTAATCAACAAATACTTGTTTTGAGCTCAGCTGTGACCAACTTCATCGGCTTCATATTGACAAACCCTTATTAAATTGTTTAAAAGGAAGAATTTGCACCCCCTCCCCCAAGTATTTCCACTACTGATTGCCTTGATGGGAATGAGTTTTTTATTAGATTAACAATTCTATTTATTCCCGAGAAGTTTGTAAAAAGGGAAGATACTTTTTGTTGTTGCAGTAAGTTGGGTTATAGGGATCATTCTCCCCCAGCAGTCATGAAGACAATTGACAAATGTCTAATGCAAACCCTGAGAAAATACATCCCACCATAATGTCCTCACCAGCCACACAAAAAGTCATTCTTTGGTTAAGAAGAGCAACCAAAAAAAAAGAAGTAACACAAAGATTGAAGATCTGATTTTACTAGTTTCATTTCTCCAAGCTCAAGAAATACACAAAGGAGCAAATCATTAAACTTACTCCAAAAATAAAAATGCTGTCATTTTCCTCTTTGTGGCACTTTAGAAAGCATTTTTTATGGACTGACTGGGAAAGGAGAACCCTAGAACTGTAACTTCATTTTGGTAGAAATTAATAACTCACTAAAAAAAAATTATATCTAGGTGAACTATTTTGAACCAAAGAAAATGCTTTTGATCCTGAAAGGGAACAAAGTTTTATTCCACACGTGCTTTAACCTGTTTCCCAGTTTTTAGAGAATTTCATTTGCTTCATATCTGTGCCTGTTTTAACTCCTGTTGCTGTGCTGTAATGATATCCCTGACTGATATGGATCAGTATTAGTCTGAGAGAAGGTCTTGTGTACATTCTTTCCAAAGGATAAGCTCAGGCTTTTGCAATCTGTGGAAAGCTAGTGCAAATACTGTGCTCCACTTCCTTCCTCACAGTAAGGCTTTGAAGTTTTGGTTTTAGTCTCTCATGTCAGATCAGGATATGCAGCAAAAAAAGAAGTCTCGTGTTTCTGTTGTGATCTGCAAGATGAAGTGATGAAGAGCTACAAGCAGAAGTGGGATATCTATATATGCAAAGTAACACCATCTAGTGTGATGAAGAGGGTTCTCTAGTCTCCCTATTATTTGTTTTTAAATTTTTTGTGGCCCTCAAAAGTAATTTTTAAGGAAAGGGGGAAAGAAGAGCAGCAAGGTGCCATTATAAATGTTTCAGGTGCAACACAGGACAAGAGAGAATTTTCTTGGAATTTAATGGTAGCAGAAGATGAGAGTTTGATAACCTTTGAAAGACCTAGAAGGAAAGATGGTGAAGGTGGTAAGACCCAGGTGGACCACTGCCTTCCTGTGCTGCTTGCTGACACGATGACATGAAGAGCTGTTTCTACGCCTGGTTGAGCTTACTTACAAAACTGCTGCACCTGAGTCCAGCTTCCTCATACAACTTGTGTAATCAAAGATTGTTTTCTGGCCATGCCATTGTGTAGTACATCATGGTTGGACCCATGTGTGTTAATTTCTGGTAGTTTTAGCTCTTTGTTGCTGCTTGTTTCTGGATTTGGCTTTACGTTCCTTTTAGTCACAGTCTTGACTCTGATCCACGTCAGACTACTGATTCCACCATTGCTCACTGCCTGGGAAATGCTCCTGGGAGCCAAGGAAGAAAGAGAAGACCTAGGAAAGGAGTAGGGAAATCGGAACATGGGGAGAAAAGGGAAGCAGATCTCATGACTTTTTTTTCCTTCTAGCATGTGGCCCTTCACAGTTTTCATGCAATATGGCCTGTCTGTTGTTGTGGGCTGTATTCCAGGGGAGGATTTTTCAAATGATCTGTTAATAAACCTTGATTGAGTCACAAAAGTCTGTTGCAGCTCTCTAAACCTGGCAAAATTGGGGTTTTGTTGTGTGTGTGGTGGACAGCCTGGTAGGGCCACATGCTGGTGACCAGCACTGCTCATGGCAGAGGCTGGGAAGGACAGTGGCGAGGGCCTGATCCTGCCCATGGCACAAGGTGGAGAGGAATGGACTAAAATGGCTTAGGTCTATGTCATACCAAGGGTTTTGTGTTTTAACATTTACAAGAATTTCTCTTGGCCAACCAGACCAAAACAAAATGGAAACCAAAACAAATAGTGAAGTGTTTTCAGTGAATGTCAATGGACTAGTTCCCCTGATGTCAGGGAGAAGTTGATGAATAGCGCTACAAAGTCTGAAGGATGTGTGCCTGACTTCTGTGCATGCTGCACACATCTGTGTGCCCAATGTCAACTGAGACGTGCCTGACACTATATTTTCTGGATTAAAGATTAGTGATACCAGGCTATAGGTACAAAAAACGCTCTGTGAAATATGAGTCCTTAGGGTAGAAGGGAATCTGAGGCAATTGGCATAGAGATTGTAATCTTTCTTTTCCTACTGCAGGATATACAGTCTTAATTTTAGGGTCTCTTTTGTAGTTAAAGGCAATCTATATAAAAAGCTGACAATGAATGTACTTTAATCTAGTGTAGAGGGCCAAGTATGATCCTCGATACAGTGGGAGGGCTGTATAGGATTTTGGGAAAAGGGAGCTGAATCTATATCCTGTTTATCTGAAAGGAAGCCCTGGATGTAGGTACGGACTGAGGAATGAGATGCTGGAAAGCAGCACTGCAGAAAGGGACCTGGGGTCCTAGTCGATGGCAAGTTGGATTTGAGTCAGCAGTGCCCTGGCAGCCAGGAGGATCACCCATGTCCTGGGGGGTACAGCATCACCAGCTGGGTGAGGGAGGGGATTATCCCACTCTGCTCTGCACTGATGCAGCATCACCATAAATATTCTGGGCAGTTTTGGGTGCCACAATATAAGAGAGATATAAAGCTGTTGGAGAGTGTCCAAAGGAGGGCCACAAGGAAGGTGAAGGCCTTTGAGGGGAAGCCGTGTGAGGAGTGGCTGAGGGCACTTGGTCTGTTCAGCCTGGAGGAGAGGAGACTGAGGGGAGACCTCATTGCAGTTACAACTTCCTCACGAGGGGAAGAGGAAGGGCAGGCACTGATCTCTCTTGTGACCACTGACAGGGCTTGAGGAAACAGCATGAAGCTGAGTCAGGGGAGGTTTAGGTTGTATATTAGGAAAAGGTTTTTCACCCAGAGGGGGGTTGGGCACTGAACAGGCTCCCCAGGAAAGTGGTCACAGCACCAGCCTGATAGAGTTCAAGAAGCATTTGGACAATGTTCTCAGGCACATGGTGTGATTCTTGGGGTTGTCCTGTGCAGGACCAGGAGTTTTATTTTGATGATCTTTGTGGGTCCCTTCCAACTCAGCATATTCTGTAGTTCTAATAAAAAGATTTGAAACATATGCAGAAATTTTAATCTATTTTAGTGCATATTATAAAGATTATAACTTGGGTTGGAAAAGACCTTGAAGATCACCTAGTTGCACCCTCCCCCTGCTACTTTGCCTGTCCCTACAGTGGTCAGGGATACTTTCCGCTAGAGCAGGTTGTTCAGAGCACTGTCCAGCCTGGCCTTCGGCACTTGTAGGGATGGGGCATCCACAGCATCTCTGGATAACCCGTTCCATTGTCTCACTGCTCTCACAGTAAATTTCTTCCTGATGTCTAACCTAAGCCTTACCTCTTTCAATTTAAAGCCATTCTCCCTTTTCCTGTCACTCCATACCCTTGTAAAAAGTCCCTCTCTATCTTTCTTTTTGGCCCGTTCAGATACTGGAAGTATGCTGTAAGCTCTCCTTGAGGTCTTCCCCATGCTGAACAACTCCTCTCTCAGCCTAGACAACATCTAAGAAAACCAGAAATGTTTCAGTGTAGCTGTTTTGGAAAAAATGATTTAGAACCTGAGCATTAGTGTCAATGTATAACTTTATTTATTTCAGTTAATTCACAGTTAGTGGTTAAATCTACTAAGTAGATTCAACTGTGAGGTTTTATTAATGATACAAATGTCAGTATGATGTAAGAATAACTTTGTCTGAAAGTTATATATTTCCCCCGGTAAGCCTCGGGACCTCAGGCCTGTAGACTGTGGCATTAATTTATCAGTCCTTTTTCGTTAGCATTAGGAAATGGTGAAATAAAGCGTTATGTGATTCTGTGTGATGCTCTGAGCACAGCAATGCACTAGATGGCACTGTTGGTTTTAGTTTTACTGCTACCTCTTCTCGAGAACTTGTAATTAGCTCCTTTTGAAAACAAACATGCTGCTTCAACAGAGGGTCAGTGTACATTGTTCTGGGCTGCTGCTTTTATATTTATAGTCATGTAATCAATATGTTGGAAGGGTAATTAATTTTTAACTTCAAGCCAATTGTAGATCAAATGCCACTAGAGTTGCTGGGTGGAGACAGTTTAATTTCCTTTGAAGCAATGATACTGATTAGCTGTAAAGCATTTGCAGTGAGTTGCTAGAGATCCAGAAGACCTTTTGCTTTGAAATACTGGTGTTAACTTTAAAGTAACACCATTACTGTGATACAGATTAATGAGTTGTGGCATAATTCTGATAAAGTTCCACTCATGTACTTGCTACATTTTGTCCTGTCAGTTTCTGTTTCAAAGCAGCTTTATTTGCTTTGACGATTCTGTTCCTATCAAAGGAATGGTACAAAGGAGGCATTAAGCTGATCAAACTGACTTTCTGCTTTTTATCCCTGTTCTCTCATTATCTGTCTTTGGGGACTCTAGAGGCCTATGGCTAAGGATGAGATGTGACCATCTGTACTACAGCATACAGGAAGGATGGTGTGAGAAGCTGGAGTATTTTTTGAAATCTCTCCAACCCATGCTTGTCAGACATGCTAGTGTCCTGGCCTCCTGTCCCTTTTTCCTATTATCTAGGGCAGCTTTGTCTGTCTCTCAGGTTCCTTACTTGGAGATACTTGCTAGCTTTCAGTGCTCCTTCAGTGCTTTCAGCCCTTGATGCATTCATGTCCTCTGAGCTAACCTTCCTTGATCATATTTTCATCTGTTCACTCTTTTATCTTCTTCTTCTTTGTCTCCGTTCTTGAACATTCAAGCAAACTAGAATCTCAGCACTCAGCTCTCTATCCCTGTCTTACAACTTTAACACCTTCCTTCTTTTTGTAATCAATAAATGAGCCATTTTCATGGATAGGCTATTGATTGCTTCTCTGGCTTTTTGGATTCTTTCTGATCTTGTGTCTTTGCTTTCCATTACATAAAAATTTCACTGCAGGCTCTGACTATCCACTCTTGGGCAAGTCTCAGAGCCTCTCTGCTGTCCTCATCTTTGTTGATCTCTTGGCTGACTTTTGATACTTTGATCGTTTAATTGGATTTCACGCTGAGTAAAAACATGGGCACTGGTTTAGTCTGAAATTAAACTTTTGTTTAGTCTAACATTAAAAAATAAGGTCAATTTCAAAACAAAAAATATTTCCGTTTCTCTTTAAAAAGCCAGCCTCTTGTATTTTTATGTTTAAATTATTAATTTAATTCAGTCTGGCCTGAGCAGATATTTCTGTCCTTTCAAGTCATACTTTTGAGTAAATCTTATCAATTAATGGAACTATGTTACTGAGCTGTGCTGCAAATGTCTCTATTTTCTTCTGGAACCAAGAATAGCCCTCAGTATAGATGGACACAGCCATCAGATATTGAGACTTGTCAGAATTTTAACCTTTTCAGGAAGACAAAACATCATAATTAGGAAAATGATCAACAGAAGTTAGGGTCCATGCCATTACATTTTCTGTCAGAAATTAATATTGTGACTGATAAAGGCAGGACTGCAGTTGCTGCAGCAGACTGTTCTGTAGACTATAGCCTACAGTTGTTTGTAAGATATTAGATTAAGATCATGAAATTTATTCTAGTTTTGAGACAAACTAGAGATGGATATATGCAGCATACAAGAAGACTGAAAACTCAATTATCATAACCACAAGAACTGAAAAGAAAAATCTGTGCTGTCTTCCTGTCTGCCGGTTCTACAGGGTCCATTTTTCCAGTGATCATAGTCACAGTGCTTCAGAGCAGTACTTTTGTCAAATCTGACCATTTTGGGGGATGGTGGGGGTGGCAGAAAGATGTATCCCAGTGTATTTACAGTAGAGGGAGCTGATGTTCAGTGCGTGTGCCTGTGAGTTTTAATTGCTGTGCCAGTCTTTGTACAGAATATGCCATTACCGGTGTGTGTGTAAGCACTGCTGAAGAAACAACTTCTCTCAGGAGTTTGAGAGAACTTCATCCCTTGCTCACCAGCTGCAGTCTCAGAGAGCTCTCTGTCAAGGTCAGTGGCCTCAGAGAGCACTTGTTAGAAGGAGACACCTCCCAGGACCCTTGGGTATTTTTTCCATGCATCAGGTTTGACATGAGGGAGAGAGTGGCAGGAGTGTTGGTATAAAATTGCAAACATGGAGCCTCAGTGCATCTCCTCCCTTACCTACCCAAGTCTAATGTTTCCATCTTTCCAAATATCATAATTTCCTATTACACCATGAACAATGTCTCTATTGTGCTCTTAGCTTTGCTCTGCTTCCTGAATCTGGCCAGTTTGCTGTCTGACCCATCAATGAATAAGTGCTCAAGAAATTCGGTTTTGTATAGCTCCATTTTTAGAAGCCAGAGATCTCTCATTCTTTGGTATTGCCTGGCTGGGTTATGCAAGTTATTCAAAGTTAATGGATCAAAGTTAGTTAAAATAGAGACAATGGAAGTGTGAAACCACTAAATACATAATACATATTCAAAAATATGTATTATGTAAAATGAATGTAATATGCTTTTAATGCAGGCTAAGGGATGAAGGATTAGGGTTCCAACTAACTTGAGTTCCTGCTCCTGGCTTTGCTGTAGCTCCTTGGTTAAAAGTTGTCCTCTTGAGGCAGCTTTCCTGACTGCAGTAGTTCAACTAAGGTAATCACAAAAGAATGAGTTAGGGGAGGGATATCATCTCCAGACAAAAGTAGGATATAGACTTACAAAAAAGAGGACTCAGTGTATTGCAGACCCATCTAACTTGTGTGATCAGAAAGATCCTCAGGCAAATTATTTATTTGCCTTGTTTGCACCTAGAGCTACATTTCTCAATCTGTTTGTGGAGAAAACCTCTAAGGATGTAATGTGCTGTAGTAGGTTGTTTTTCCAGAAAACTTGGGTTATATTATTGGTGACTTAATTTAGCCATGAGCAACACAACCACTGACCTAATCACTCTATAAAGTGGTACATTTCGAGAATACCAAGTTTATCTTTGGCACCACACTTTAGAAGTAAAGAAATAAAGATACACTGGGAAGAAACAGCAAGAAGAAACTTAATATGTTAAGAAAATAAAGGCTATGACTAAGGGATGAAAAGAACTTTTTAATCTGAGAAGAAAAGAGATTAAGATGGGGCATCTGTACTTAATTTTTTTCTGTAGATAACTTGAGAGTTGTTTGTTGGCTATGTAGTCAGTGTTGGGGCAAAAAGATGGATATGGGTCTCATATCGAGTGAGAAAGATGTGGAAAGAAATACAGGAGAACTTTTTGCACTATACAAATAATAAAACCTTAAAATCCTTGTAGCTTGTACAAGTGGGTTTTTTAAAAAGAAAAAATTAGACAAATGTTTGCCAAGGCAGCTTAAGTGTGTTCACCCTATCTTAGTGACTTGAGTTGGACCAAATAATCTCCTGACACATCTTCCTGTCCTGTATTTCTGTGCAGGTGCTTTGAAATATATTTATGAGAAGCACTCTCTCCAAACTAGGTAGTATTATTCATTATAACAAAGGAAAACTCATATCTCCAAAGTTGGGTCTTTCTGCTAATTCTCTGGTCAGCTTTCCTCCTCAGGCCTTGACACTAGGCGTTACCACAGCAGGCTGAAATTTTCATTAGCTGTTTAATCAGAGGGGTGTTTGATTAGAAGCATCACGAAAGGAAACAAGGAGGCTTTTATGATGACATTTCCACAATTTTCAATATTTCCTAATCACAAATAATTTTGCTAATTAAATTCCTTAACAAGCCTTCCTAATAGTGATTGATTTTTGAGCTGTATGCCGTGGTCTGTGTTACTGGTTAATACCTTCCTGTTGAACAGCGTACTGATGTTAGCTGATCACAGAGGTAGGATGGATTTGCTGCTTTTTCAACAGTTTTCCCTTTTTATCAGTTTTCCCTTGTCTTGAGTTAAAAATGATTGTACGCTGAGGAACATCTCTCATATTCTCTAAGTGTAGCTTGGCTCTGTGGGAAGATGTGATATATATAAGCAATTTGTACCTAAAGATAACCCACTGCAACGTAAATGTCTGCATTTGTGGATACATTTCACGTGCATGAAAAACACACTGGCATTGCAAAATGTAGATAAGCCAAAACAGCAACCCTCTTTGTTCACATCTCCTGTATCTGACAGCTTACTGCTCAGTTCTGCTTTACTACTGAACAGAAGTTCCCTTGCAACTGTGCAAATCTGTCACTTTATGCTCAGATATTTGGAACTTGCAGTACATCTGGGAAGTGAAAAAATGCTGGGAAGTGTTTCAGATCTTGCAGTTGAGCACTTCAAACAGATGGCTTTTTTCCAGAGAGAGCTCTTCCAGCTTTTAAAATTACTCCTCATAAAATTTGATCTAGCTATTTAGGGGTATTTGTAAGAGTGGTGAGGAAGAGTGGCATTAAATTTGTAGAAAATAGTGTTGGGTACCTTGAGCAGTACAATCCTTTGATCTTCTTGCAGTCTCTAATTTCCTGATTGTAGCTGAATGTAGGATTGATGGACAAAGTTTCCATATTCTCATTCCAATGATAAAGGAAGTTTGGTGGGTTAGGTTTTTTTGTCATTGTTGGGGGTTTTTTGTTGTTGTTGTTGTTGTTATTGTTGTTTTTCCCCACTGAAATGTGCCCTTGTTGATTTGAATTCAAGTTGAAAATACCAGAGTGTTGATCCTGTATGTTATACTTTATGAATGAGTTCATAGTCTGCTTTATACTATCTGCTCAGCAGACTAGTGCAGAAGCACAATATGAAAAAATATGATCTAAATCAAGCATTTCATTAAGCAAAGACATTTGTTATTGGCTTTTCAGTATGGGCCATTAACCTTCATGGACAATACTTTCCCTGCAATGAAATTACTATTTTAACACCATTCACTATTTTATGCAGTAAAATATATAACTACATACATTTTATAGTAAGTACTATAAGGACTTTGGAAGAGGAGTCTTGGGAGAAGTGCTGTGTCAATAATGATTTGTTCATCACAGTAGTAATAATATAAACATATTGTTCATCACCATCCAGACCTTATCTTCCTATTTAGAATTATCTGCAGAGAATAATATTGGGTAGGTATTTGTACACAGAACATCCATGTGATGGTGACTTCTTGGTAGTGTGAAGATACTAGAGGCAGGAACCAGAACGAAGTAAATCAGTTTTGGCAGACAGATGAACCCTCAAGTACTGCAGAGAAATGTAGTTTCTGCCAAATAACCAAAAATCAGTTTCCCTTGAATCAAGCTCAGCTTTCAGAAGACACAAAACCTATTTCAAGGTGCCCAGAATGGCTAATAGAAATGAATTATCTTCATTTATCCAAATGAATTGGCAGATACATTTTGAAGCTCCTAGATATATGACATAGATTTAAACATATTTTAAAATAATTTACTTTGTATTTTTGTGATGGTCCTAAGAAAACCCTGCCTATACAAGTTAATAATAATATTCCTAGCAAATGTATTTTATCACTGGTATTGCGGATGTACAGATATTTTTTCAGGATATTTTTGAGTAAACTTAATATTCATAAAAAGAAGTAGAAATAGTTCTGACACAGATGGCTTTTGTGTACCTGCATTTCATACAGCAGCCCAGATTACACCTTTCAATGAGGTGAGTTTGTTTTCATCACTTCAGTGACATGATTCATGGAACTGCATGGGCCTGACAATTTTTTACCCTTTTCCCATCTGATTCAGAGCTACTGCTCAAAAATTCTGCCTATAGCTACAACAATTTGGTGTGCAAATGTATATGGAGGACATAGCAGTGCTGGAGCATTTTCACAATTATTGAGCTATTGACCTTTGAGAGAAATGTTTCAACGCTGTTGCAGTTCTTTTGGCCAGGTGGCAGATACATCACACAGGCACTGCTAATTATTTAATAGACCAGGTAATTTCAATTGATACATTTCCAGTAACTGACAATGAATGATGAATCTATTCATTTAATTACATTTCTTTACAAAATGCAAAAGTCACGTGGTGAAATTGGTTTTAACTTCTGATGATGGTTGTCATTCCTGTAGCAGTCTTTTCTTTAAGGTTTGCTTAGAGAAACTGATAACATGCAGTTGGAATTGGATGTGACTCACTCCTTGTTACGTTCCACTTGCTGACGAGGCTGTATGTATTGTCATATCTTCCCATATGTTTGCCATCAATTCCCTGCCATGAGCTCCAACAGGCTGCAGCCCCGCTGTCTTTCTTAAATTGCCTTTATTTTATACTGAGCCACACAAGATAGAGAATATACTGCTGTTGTCTGGAGGCTTTTTTCCCTTCCTAATTAAATTTCAAACTCTATTTTTAGCATTTGCGTTCAGTTTTGTCACGCTTGCAAAGCATGCCAACTGCCCCAGTGAGCTGCAGCCTCCTGGCAACTGAGGTGTCCATGTTTGGTCATGCACCCTAAAGTTTTTGGCAATAATATTTTTCACATCCTAAAGGAGGATATTCAACTCATTTGTGCCAGAGAGGGTCTCAATGTGTGCCTGATAATTAGAACCTGGCAAGTGTTAATGCATGGTGTTTGTAGAAATGCACAGAGCCTCAGAGGCCCGAGCAAGGATGACTTCCCTGTTAAATTGTAATAAATGTAAGATAGTGATGATAGTGGCAGATAGTGATGAACCTCCCAACAGCACTGGGCTGCATCAAAGTACTTACTGCTGAAACAGAAGAGCACATGGAAACCAGAGGGTCTCCCTGGGCTGAATATGGCAAGGATTTACCTTCTGGTGAGGGTCCCTCCCCAGGCATTGTGTGTAGGGAGGAGGCTGCTGGCTCTTGAAAGGAAAGCACCAAAATTAATAGTAACAGCAGCTAGGGAAGGAGATTTTCTTAAAAAATAGAAATCTTTTCTCTTCTGTCCCCCAGGAGGTCATGGAGTGGCTACAAGTGCTTAACCTTAAACAGAAAGACTCTTTTGGTGTCCTCATGGGAAGTAAATGCACCTGTAGTATTAGCAGGTGGATGGGGATTGTAAAAGGAAAACTCAGGTTTAGTGTCAGAGCACAGTTCTGGGGTGAGAGACTGCTTTCCACTGGGCTGGTGTCTGGTAAGTCAATAAAGTTGTTCTGAGTTCTCCCTGCTGTCTGTGATATCACAATTTCTTGTAAATGTTTTTACTAATCAGTTTGGCACAATCCTAAGGTTTCCTGTGTCTTTCTTTCATGCTCAGAATACTCAGTTCATGACCTGTTTGTTAAAAAGAATGGAAATTGGAATTTTCAGGAATAGATGTTTTGCTTAGTGAGTAAAAAACCTATTATGATTTCTATTTCATTTATCTGCTCTGACCTTTTCCTCTGATATAGTATTATATCAGAATAATATAATATGAATGAACTTTCTGAAGGGAGAGTTTCATCTTCAGGTATAAAATAATTTTGAGGCCCTTTTGCCCTTTCTCACCTGTGCTGTTTTTGCCACTGCAACCTCATAATTTATTTATATAAAGCATGTAGGTCTCTTCTTCATGACTGATTTTAACACGAGAGACAGAAAATTAGCAATATGCTAGGCCTTAGCAACCCAGTGGTACTGTGTGCCATTTTCCTTTGTTTTGGAAACCTTTAATATCGTTGGATATATTAAAAATCTTCCTTAATAGAGGTAAATTACTCTCAATGGATTAAAAATCTTCCTAAATAGAGGCAAATGACTCTCAATGGTTGAGTTAATAGTGCACTGAAAAAGTTGGTGTGAAATCAACAGGAAAATTTCTGTGCGGTGATGATATGCCCCCCCCCCCCCTCCCCCGCTATTTTTCAGTCTCTTGGCTTGTAGGGTATCTGTTATGCAATGTTTTGACCATGGGCCCCATCCACTGTTAATATTCCTGCAGTGGGAAGCCTGCCAGTGTAAGTCAGCTGCAGATCTGCTGCAGTGTGTACCTGGTATAATCAAAATCACTAGGATGAAAAATTGAGCATGGGAAGCTTGTGATTCTGTTGACCCTTTCAAAAATGCAATATATAGCATCCCTGAGAAATCATGAGAAGCAATCAGAGGAATGTGTTACAAATCTGGTATTTAAGTTCAGATCATCATTTGACTGTGTGTTACACTGGTTTAGATTGAAGACCCTAGTATTAATAGCAGATTGTGCTAAAACCTTGGAGATTTTTTACTGACTTTTCAGGGAAATCTTGAAAATTTAGTTGGAAATAAATTAAGTATAAATAATGAGAATAAAAAAATTGATCAGTCTTGTGACCTAGCAGAATATTTTCATTCTTAGCTACTAATTTCAATGCCTTTTTCACAGAATAAAAGAATATTTAGGGTTGGAAGGGACCTCTGGAGATCATTAAGTCTGAACTTCTCCCTGAAATATATTTTGAGGTGAAACTGGG
>VWYP01023772.1:278617-370476 GCA_013400435.1 Pycnonotus jocosus
TTTTGTTAAGAAGAAATATATCTGGATAAACTGTGTTTTGATGTTGGGTTTTCCTGATATTTTGAAATGGCAGGAGCATATAAATGCTGGTTTTAATCAGTTGAGATGGGAGAATTAATTAGGTTGGAGATCTTTGAGATCATCAAGTCTAACCTATGACCTAACACCACTTTGTCAGCTAGACCATGGCACTGAGTGCCACATCCAGTCTTTTCTAAAACATCTCCAGGGACAGTGACTCCACCACCTTCCTGGCCGGCCCATTCCAATGCACAGTTACCCTTTCTGTGAAGAACTACTTCCAACCTAAACCTGCAATGGCCCAGCTTAAGACTGTGTCCTCTTGTCCTGTTCCTGGTTCCCTGGGAAAAGAGGCTGACCCTTACCTGGCTACAGCCTCTTTTCAGGTGGTTGTAGGGAGCAATAAGGCCTCCCCTGAGCCTTCTCTTCTCCAAGCTAAACAACCCCAGCTCCCTCAGCTGCTCCTCATGGGACTTGTGTTCCAGACCCTTCACCAGCCTTGTTGCCCTTCTCTGACCATGCTCCAGCATCTCAACACCCTTCCTAAATGAGGGGCCCAGAGCTGGACACAGCACTCAAGGTGTGGCCTCACCAGTGCTGAGTGCAGGAAAGGAATCACCGCCCTGCTCCTGCTGGCAACACCATTCCTGATCCAACCAGGATGCCATTGGCCTTCTTGGCCACATGGGCACACACTGGCTTATGTTCAGTCTGCTGTCAATGAGATGATGTGCATTGAAATATTTTTGAGTGAGATAAGTACAAAATGAGATAAGACACTGGAGAAATAAGCTTGTAGAGTCTGACTTAGAGTGACACAGGACAGTGTGTATTGCAGTGTTTGTGGGGTACCCACTTAAAATACTCTTCACAAAAGGAAACCTGTGAATTCAGTGGGAGACATCTCATGTAACTGTGAGGAAATGTGTGGAAAAAGGGTGAGGCTGGCTCTTCTTGCTTCAGAAGAACCAAGAGACCCGTGGATTTTTTTTTTCAGGTGTCACAGATACAGAACAGATTGCAAACATTAAACATGGGATGGATGACCCTGAGGGACACAGATTCAGGTACTTGAAATTTCTTGTGGATCATGACTGATTAGGGACGTGCTGGCGTCCTTGTTGGGCCATGCAGATACTCCTTATGATAGTTAAATTCCAAGCTTCAAATGTCACCCCAATTCTATGTGCATCAAGAATTGTAAGGCTCTGTATGGGTACAGCCTGTGGTTAGGCAAGAGGCTCCCAATTCAAACAAACTATGCCACAGCTGTTGATGACAAATATTTGGCATCTTTCTCTGATGCATTAATGGCAAGGAGGCTGATGAAATGTGTGTTTGATTTATTGGTGCACTCTGTATTTTCAGGTTTTGGAGTTTTTTCCCCTCTCTCCCGCAGTTGCACAGGTTGCTCTTCCCATGTTACTCAGAAAAATCATATGGACAGACTTGTCAGTTTAACAGTCAATGTGAACAGTAATTACAGCACTAGGAGCTTAAAGTATTACAATAATTCATTTTAATAACATGTTTATTTGGTCATAACAACAACTATAAACATAAGTACCATTCAGCTCTTTGCAGATATATGAACTTACTAACATCAAATCTTTACCAGAATCACATATTCTTGCAGGTGTCCCAGACACAACATTAACTTTATTAAGCAAAAATTCATAAATAGTAAAAAATGTCCTCTGTTTCACATTGCAGTGTTCCTCAAGCATGTACGTACAAGTTTGGAGTAACTTCTCCAAATCTATGTGTCATAAACTTCCTTAGCTGTTTTAACAACCATAGAGATGATTTTTTTTTTGCCTGCAGCAAAGCCTTTTGTCCTTGAGCAATCTACAATTAGTATCACTCTCAGCAGACATGAAAGTTCATTTCTGAAATGAAAGTGGTGATGAAACACAATACAATATTATCTGCTCATAGCTTGCCTACACACTCTGCCCTCATTATAAATCTTTCAGTTATAACACAGTCTCCCATGAACAATATATCTCCCTTATATCAGTTCTTTATCTGCATTATCTCTCATTGAAGATCTTAAAATGCTTTGCCTGCAGCAATGGAGATATTATACTTATTTATGGTGGAGTGTGTTTACAGTCAGTTCTTTTCCTTTTTAATATTTACACAGTATTTCTTAAGGTTGCTACAGTTTATGAATCATGTACATTGGCATATGTTTTCTGAAATGTTCACAGTGCAGTATTTTGTGGCCTAACCAAACTTTGTAAATGTCATTAAAAATAAACTTTTTTTTAAATATAAAAATAGAATACTTTTATGTGTTTACACCAGCAAACCCAGTTCTATCCTATTCTAAACAAACTATACAGTAGTATGCACAGAATTCCACAGGAACAGAAATTACATGTGATGTTTGCCCTAAAGTTATAGTACTTTCCCCTAATGAATAGAAGTTTTATTTACTGTCTCTTTTCAAAATTGTTTCTCTGGTCATAACTTAGTATTAAAAGTAGATAATTCACTGGGTTGCGTGATCCAAAAGAGAGTAAAGAAGGCCTAAAGCCATTTCTTATTTTGGTCAGTCTTCTCTACTGTTCAGGGCTGGTATGAAGAAGTTACTGATATGATGCTATGGTGGTGTCTTTTTAGGTCAGGGCTGCCTGCAACACCTCCACTCTTTACTCCTGTCAGTAGCTCTGCCCAAGGGTAGGTAGCAGAGCTTCAGCTGCTGCAAGTGACTCTCCAGACAGCAGCCTTCAAATTTTAATTCTCAGAGTGATCCATTGCTTATTGAAAGAAATGGAGGCTTTTCATTTTTCAGCAAGAGATCTGTTGCTACAGACTGTTTGACTCAATGAAATGGTTGCATGTTGGAATAATGTTGACAGTAGGAATGCTTTAAGCAAGATGATTTTCTTTTGGTTTTTGTACCGTCTGACTATACCAGAGAACTAGTAAGACAAAGAATCATAGACTGACCCAGGTTGGAAGGGACCTTGAAGATCCTATAGTTACAGCCCCTCTGCTGTGGGGACATTGATGAATGTTGAAAATTCCAGGGATTGGGCATCCACAACTTCCCTGGACAACCTGGTTCCAGTGTCACCATCCTCACACTAAAGAATTTTCCCCCAATATCTAATTTAAACCTACTGTCTTTCAGTTTAAACTCATTCCCCCTTGTTCTGTCACTTCATGCCTTTATAAATAGTCTTGTTCCATCTTTTCTGCAAGATCCCTTCAGGTACTGGAAGGCTGCAATTAGGTCACCCCAAAGCCTATTCTCTTCCAGGCTGAACAATCCCAGTTCTCCCAGCCTTTCCCCACTGGAGAGGTGCTCCAACTCTCTAATCATCTTAGTTGATAATTGATGTCCTTCCTGTGATGGGTCCCAGAGCTGGATGCAGCACTCCAGGTGGGGTCTCACCAGAGTGGAGCAGTGGGGCAGAATCCCCTCCCTTGAGCAGCTGCCACACTGCTCTTGATGCAGCCCAGGGTACAATTGGCTTTCTGGGCTGGGAGGGCACTTTGCCTGCTCATGTCCAGCCTCTCATGCACCCCAGGTCCTTCTTGGCAGGGCTGCTCTGGATCTGTTCATCCCCCAGCCTGTGTTGATGCAGGGGTTGCCCTGACCCAGCTGCAGCACCTTGCCCTTGGTCCTGTTAAAACTCATGACATTTCCACCAGCCCACTCCTTGAGCTTGTCCAGGTCCCTCTGGATGGCATCCCATCCTTCAGGTGTGTCCACTGCACCACTCAGCTTGGTGTCATCTGCAAATTTGCTGAGGATGCACTCCTGCCCTTTGTCTATGTCATAATGAAGATATTCAATAACACTGGTGCCAGTGCTGACCCCTGAGGGACACCACTTGTCACTGATGGCCATTGGGACTCTGAGCCATTGACCACTGTCCTCTGGATGAGACTGTCCAAAAAACTTCTTATCCATCTAACACTCCACTCATCAAATCCATCTCTCTCCAGTTTAGAGAGGATGTTGTGGGGGGCAGGCCATGACAAAAGCTTTAGAGAAGCCCAGATAAATGACATCTGCACACCTCCCTTTTTCCACTGGTGTAGTCACTCCATCATAAAAGGCTGCTAGGCTGGTCAGGAAGGACTTGCCCTTGGAGAAGCTGTGCTGGTGTCTTGAATTCCAGTGAAGGACCGCCCTGTCCTTCATGTGCCTTCTAGGGGGATCTGTTCCATGACCTTCCCAGGCACAGGCTGAGCTGAGGCTGACGGGTTGGTGGTTTCCAGGGTTGTTCTTTGTTCTCTTCTTAAAGATAGGTATACTGTTCCCCTTTTTCCAGTCACCTGGGACTTTCTCTGACTGCCATGACTTTTTGAATATCATGGAGAGCAGCTTGGCAACTGCATCAGCCGGTTCCTTCAGAACTTTGGGATACATTTCATCAGGTCCCACAGACTTGTGCACATTCAGGTTTGCTGGGTGGCCATGAACCTGGTCTTTGCTTATAGCGGGAGGGGCTTTGCTCTCCCAGTCCTCATCCTGTTGTCCATCCATTCAAGAGGTGTGGGAAAAGATCTTGTCATTGAAGACTTAGGAAAGAAATTTAAGTACCTCAGACTTCTCCTTGACCATCAGCACTGTTTAACAGAGGGGGAACACCTTCTTTGGCCTTACTTTCCTGATTAACGTACCTGTAGAAGCCCTTTCTGTTATTCTTTGCATCTCTTGCCAGGTTCAGTTCCAGTTTTTTCTTGGTCTTCCTCACCCACTCCTTACTCAATCATACTTTTCTATACTTATTTTACTGGACACAGTTTCTTGATTTTGATTTCTGTTAAGACACCATGAGGCTGGCTATCTTGGATGCCTAGGTTCTTGGAGACCTTTTTGATGTACTTCAAAAATCCAAAGTTTGCCCCGCGTGGAATGAAAATACATTGTAAACTCTTGTAATTCTCATTGCATTTCTTGGCCTTTTGTGTGAAAACCATTTCTGCACTGCTCGTTATCCTAAAGTACATGCACAGTAACAGTCCTTCCAGCCATACTGATTGATATTCTACTTTAATGGCATTAATCATGAAACTTTGTTCTTGAGTCTGAGCACACATTAATTACAGCTTGTGGGAACTAGCTCTGGATGGTAGCACACCATATTTCCATTTGGTAAATCGATGGCATCCTCCAAATACTTGGAAATTACTGTGATGGTTTATGGAATCCTGTATCCTCAAACAATATGATATTGTGTCCTTTTACTAGTGCAATTTGGGCAAAAACATAAACATGTGCAACAGTGTTCTCACAAAGACCGGGCAGTAAAAACTAGTGGACAAAATGTTTTGCTTTTTGTTCATACAACTAAGAATGGATTTTCCTTAATTTCAGACATACCCATCATGTATCAACATCCATGTCTGTGTTGTCTTGTGATGATAGAAGAGAAGGATAGGGAGCAATGCACTTCACATTGACATAAGTAGCATTGACATGAACATAGTGTTCCCCAATAAAAGTGGAGAAGATTGTTGATATTTTTGAAACAAGTTCAGAAAATGTTGGACGCATCTCAGGTTTCGGATGCCAGCACTTCAGCATGACTTCATACCTGCCATTCAAATAAAAGGAATGTTAAATTATGAAATCACCAAAAAAGAAAAACTCCCAACTTTCTGTTTCCTCCCTCAATCTCAATTACTATAGTGCCAGAATCATCAGCATTTGCAGAAGCCTTTGCAAACTATTTACTTACAGTGGATCAGGGCAGTATTCAGGTTGCAGCAGCCTTCTTCCTTGTAGTAAGTAAACAGTTATATCAAAAGAATTTACATCAGGATAAGGTGGTGCCCCTCGTGTCATAAGTTCCCATAACAATACACCAAAGGACCACTATGAAAACAAAGAAATAAATAAAAAGTTAAAGGCTTGGAGGGCTTTACATTCCTGTTTTAGAAGATGGTTTGACAGATGTAAGCATTCAACTGCATGGATTTTCCCTTTGAAAAGTTGTTTTACTGCATTCAGCTTTCTTTTAAGTGGGCTCATAAATGCTGTAGGGACTTGAGGAGCCGCTTAAATAAGAGCCAGAGAATCTCATCTAAGTAAATGAAAGAAAATAAAAGCCTATAGGCCTGCTACTTTGATGGTATAAATTGGCAGACCTCTTTTGAGGTTAATGGAGCTCCGCCAGTTTACATGAACTGATGATCTGACTAACTCTGGGTAAATATGTGCTGAAGACAATATACATGGTGAAAATTCTGTGCATCACAGGTCTGTCTGAATCTGGATTGAATGGAGTGCTAAAATACAAAGCAATCCAGCCAACTGACTTCATTGTAACAATTTTTTCTTCATAAATGGCCAGGTAATACTTGAGATTGCTGTAGGCAGCCAGTAAATATTTATAAAGCCAATAAAGTATTTTGGAGAACTTTCACGCGTCTCCAAGATAACCTGTTCTGTCAAGCTTTCCAGAGCCCCTCCTATAGCAGGGTTCAGCTCCAACCTGGCTTCTTGGAATGTCCTTAGTTTCCCTTGGAACAAGGTTAAACTCCTAATTCTTTCCTGAGCAGTAAGATAAAATCAGGTCAACAATTTCTTGCTTTGTGACTGGGACAAATACACTTTCTGGATGTAGAAAGACTCTTTTATTCTTATGTGAACAAAAGCTAGATTTCAATATAAGTTTTGATTTGGAGTTGTTCCATTAATTAAATACTAGAAAGATGCCTCAGGCAATATAAAAGAAATAAATAGGTGATACAAATATGTTTGTACATTACCACATCTGACTTTGTTGTGAACTTCTGAGTTTGTAAACTTTCTAAAGCCATCCATTTCACTGGCAGTTTAGCTCCTGTTTTATTGTGCACACTGTAGTATTCTTTATCATAGACATCTCTAGCAAGACCAAAATCAGCAACCTTGACAGTGAATTTTTCATCCAACCTAGAGAAATGACAAAAGATATTATTTGCAACTGAGCAGGCAAGATTTATCGTGTTGGTGAATTATAATGACTGACTTGCATTTTTGAGATTGTGATTTTGGATAGCAGTACTTTATTTTGGATCTGTGATCTAATGTAACACTGAAACAAAAGTGCAGCAAAGTATATTTGACAGACATTTAACACAGTGAATGAACTCAGGAAATGACTGATATTGTTTTGATAATACAATTTGAATCACAGTTATTTTAAAACAATTGCTGTGTATAAAAAGATTTTTGCTAATAGCTTGTATATCCTGATTGAGTTCTACATCATTCCTTCCACAGATGTTTTTTCTTTTGTATCCTTAAAACCTGCTAATTTTTATTTCCAAGTCATTGCATCACCTTTCTCACTCTCAGTTTTGTTAAGGAGGGATCCATCATTATCTCAGTGACTGCCTTTATGAAATAATGTAGTTCCGTAACTAAGGATGAGTTTGGTGTCTGTTGTGGAGGATAATGATGGCATAACAAAAGTTCTGTTGGGGTTACAGCTCAGCCATACCTGAAGACCTCCTTAGGTTTGCTTCTCCTAAGCTTGGTATTTGTCCTGATAACTGGTACCATTGTCACGAACAGACAGAGTGTGGGTATTGGCATTTTCAAGCCTATCCTTCTTTACATTTGCAGACCTAGTCACAGCAAGCACTTCCTTTTGGGCTTCTTTACAGCATCACACAGTCACAGAATGGGTGTGGTTGGGAGGGACTCCTGAAGATCATTTAGTTCACCACTATCTCCCCTGCTCAAAGCAGGGTCTGCTGCTGCAAGTTGCTCAGAACCATGACCAGGTGGTCTCAGGGTGGTTTTCCGAGATTCAGGTGGTTTGAGTCCTTTTTTGCCCTCCTGGTATCTTTGAGCCAGATGCAAGAAAGAGACGGAGGCTTCAAGGTTCAGTTTCTCCAAGGTCTATCACTTTGTTTATTGTTTCTTATCTCACAGCTCTCTCTGTGCCCAGCGAGGTCTGTCTTGCACCTCAGCCATGGCACGACTGCCCGCCCCGGACAGTCGGAGCCCTTTTTTACCCTATATTATGTATCTTAGTTTACATTTATATACCAATACTTACTATCTAAACTAACAGGTTATTTTTACTCCTAACCAATTTCTATAAACTATATTATACGAACATCACAGCAGAAAGATGGAGACGAGAAAGAAGAAGCCTAAACTCCGCCCCAAAATCTCCATGTTGCCTCCATTTACTTCTATTGTAAAAATCTAAAACTACAAATTTCTCAGTCAGTGATAAACTATACTACTGGCTTTCACATTCTTGAGACTTGTAATCTCTCTCCCAGTGGTGGCAATTTTTCCCACGGACTGAAATCAAAGATGGTGTCTTCCTGGGCTCTGTGCCCTGGTCTCTGACCCCCCTGTACCGAATCCAGACCCCCCTGTACAGGGCTGTAACCCCCCTGTACCAGGCTCAGGCCTTCTTGCTCAGTTCCCAGACTGTTGGCCAGGGTCTCTGAGCCCCTAGGGCAGCCAGAGGGATGACCTGGGTTCCGACAAAGTGGGTTTTGAATATCTGCAAGGATAAGGACTTCACTAACTCTCTGGAAACCTGGGCCAGTGTTCAGTCATCCTTACAATAAAAGCATTACTATGTTTAAATGCAATTTTCTCTATTTCAGTTTGTGCCCACTGCCTCTTGGCCTGTCCTTGGGCACCACTTAGAAGAATCTGGCTTCCTCTTCTTTAATCCACCATATCAGGTACTTATACATATGGATAAGATCCTCTTGAACCTTCTCTAGGCTAAATGATCCTGTCTCTCTCAGTGTCTATACATGGCATTTCCCTTGAATTTATGAGGTTTCTGTCTAGACAGCTCTGGTCTGTTGAAGTCCCAGTGCATGGGACAGAACCATCTGCTGTATTTACTGATGTTGTAACTTAATCTGATGAAGGGAATAGGAGGGAACTTTGATGGGCCAACAGGAAACAGTTTATGCCATAGCAGGTTTTTGCACCTCTTCCAGGATAGTGGAATAGAGTTAAGAGTCCCTGAGGACTACATATGCATGCTGGCTTCCTTTCTGATAGCCATCACCACTGTGGCAGGGCCTGTACTGAGTGTTGGATTGCACATGGCCACTGGGAAAGTGGGTGTTGTGGCAGAAGCTCTCCAGGCTCTGAAGTGCTGATCCCTATAGAAGTACAAAAGCAGTCATTCAGTGGTCACATGAGAAACCCTGAGAGCAGTTCCTTCCTCACCCAAGAAAGAAACAGCAGGCCAAAGGGAATGTCCTGTTGCCACTATTTGGACTTTGATTAGATGAACTAGGTCTTTTGTTCAGTAACCCAATGCATTTCTTCTTAGGAAATATGAAAATCTGTTTGTGGCTTTTTTCATCCCTTAAAAAAGCCAATACCTGTAAGAAAATGTTCTTTTTCAGCGGTTGTGCAGCTGCACAGGTGTGCACCCTTGAAAAAAGAATAAGACATCTGATATCACGGGTTAATGACCTTTATGCAGCCAGAGTTCCAGTTTATGATGTGCTAAAAATAACCTTTAATGTTTAAGGCTATGCATGCATTCTCATTAATTCACAACATCAGTGATAAATCAGCATAATCATATTGGCAACTCCTGTATCAGTTTGTCTTTGTGGGAACTGAACTGTCTGGCTTCCCAGACACTAGTAAGATTCTTTGAATGTTAATTTGTGTGCCTAGTTGAGCCAAAGTAAGCTCATACTCATATAATGAAAGACTACTGTCAAGAGGTCTCACTGGTGTTTCTTTGTGTTCCTGTTTTTCTCACAAAGTTCCCTTGTGTTCTCCTCCCTCCTGGTTAGGTGTGGCAGCAGAGACATGCTGCTTCTGAGGAGGCTGGGTGGAAGCACAGCAAGTTGAGGCAACGGCAGTTTAACTTCCCTTAGGAGATGCCTTTTAAACTCTAACCAATGATTTTGAGAGGCTACACTTTCACCTCAGCTTTCTTATTTCTCACACTCAATAAAAGCTTATGTGTAAGAAATGAGCCCTTAGCAAGATGAGTACCTCATCAATATGCAAGACAAACATCAGTACAAGTGCAGTGCAATGAAAACCCACCATCTTTTAACGAAATATAGCAGAATCCTGGACATTTCAGTTTATCTCATCTCACTATTATACACAGAAGAGTGTGGTAACATGGCTGAAAGTAGATGTTTGTACTTACATACAGTTTCTTGCTGCCAAATCTCTATGGACAAACTTTTTACTTGCCAGGTATTTCATTCCTTTTGCGACCTGAAGGCCAAATCCAATTAAATCTTTTACTGTTGGATTCTGTAAAATACAAATATTTATGATAAAATGAATGCAGAAGCTTTCATAAAGCAAACATCAGATTGCTTTATACTGTGACTCTTTAGGTTTCACACACCTCTCCTGCCACTAGAATGATCAAGAAATGTGGGTGCTTGTAGTGACACTGGTTTAAGTTTAGGTCAGCCTCTTACCCCCAGTGAAAAAACACACTATAAGAAAACAAAAGAGCTGACAGTCTCCAGAAGAGTAGAGTTTGCAGCACAAGCAGCATAACATGGCCTGGGAAGTGGAACAGTATGCTGAAACCTCAGCATCACAAATTATGCACAAAATTCACTTATGTGGACTTAAGAGTGATAGCATGTAACTCAGTAGAAGGTACTGACTCTGAACTTGGAGCTCATCAGTTGGAGATGACCAAGAAAAGAGAAAGTCCTATTTGGGACAAAATAGGTGCATCGTTATGATGTCATTAAAAAGGCAAATGAGACATTAGCAGTTACCAGAGGAAGATTTTTGGCAATGATTGTTAACTCTTTCTGCTTGCCTACATGGTGAGATGATACTCAAAATGTCAAATATCAAAAACATATACATGTAAATTTTTGTAGGCAATCATATGACTTGTTATAATTATGTCACTTGTAATAGTAAGGATCCTACAGATTTTTGTGGTTTTTATATTGCTCCTTATATTTTTCTTCTGTGGAACCATCTGATTCAGCTGTGGTCATTATTCTATTTATTTCAGGAAGGACCATGGCACTATTTACAGACAATGGCCCTGGTGCTTGTAGAATGAAAGAAGCTCAAATGGGAGCAGGTCCCAACCTCAGAAAGCTTAACTCCTCCAAAAATTTGTCAAAATGGATTTTTAAAAAAATTGTACTGGCAATTGCTGATTGCCATAAAAGCAAGGACAAAATCCTATTGGTTCTAACACTGTGAAACAAGTGAAATACTACAGTGTAAAGTGGGCTTACAATGCCTGAGGAAAAATCTGTGGTCTCCTACTTGACAGAAAGCAGTGAGGTACATTTGAGGAATCTACAGTCTTTCAGTAGAAATGGGGAAGATTACTGATAAGAGTACTCGTAACAGTTCCTGTTTTTCTTTCTTAAGAAGAAAAAATATTAATAATAAACAGACTGTGACACTAGCTGGACATGGAGTTCCCTTACCTAGGAGATGGAAGAGCAGATGTATGACTGGCACAGCTGTGCTGAAGTCAACAGAGATGTGCCAGTTTAACCAGCAGATGATTGGACCCCTGGACGTAGATCTCATAAGCACATTTGTTTATAAAGAGGCTTATGGATGGGAAATGAGAAATACTTATTGCTGATAATTTCTGGGAAACATTCTAGAGAGGAATTTGAGGGGGAGGGGAAGGAGTGGCAATGCTGTGGCTGGGCTCAATGCCAGACTAAGCAAGTGCTAAAGGTTAAGGTGTAGTAACAGCAGTGAGTTGCAGACATAATGTAATTATGAGAGCTGGTAACGTGTGGTGTTGGAGCAGGGCGTGGCCAGACTTGCATTACTGTTTATACCTCACCAGGTACTTACGTGAGTCTCATTCCTAATGAAGTTTCGAAGATCTCCATGTTTCATGTATGGAAGAACAACTAATGGGGATCCCTCATTGGGCAAACAGATTCCCAGGAGTGACAGAACATTGGGATGAGTGAAATCTTTCATGATTATTCCTTCTTTCAGAAACTGAGCTACTTCTTCCAGGTCGGTAATCCCTGGGAAATCCAGTAATAAAAGGAGTTAATTAAATGAAACAGAAACAAACTTGGGTTCATTTCTCTATAGCATGTCATTGCACAACAAAGTGATAATGAGAGGCTACAAACAAGCTCTCCACCTCCCACATTACAACCAGGTTATGTACATTGGTTTTCCTTCAATAACCAAATACAGGCTGTTGGTGGTTTTAATTCTGTTTCTCTGTTCCTTATTTTGAATGATTCAAAGTTGAATAACAACACTCGAGTAAAGTTCTTAATAAATGTTGTTATAGTATCTTCCTGTTTTTCCAGCAGCTTTGCCCTCCCTTCAGCAATTTAACTTCTAAACCCAAATCTTCAGTACTCAGTAGAATAAAAAAATGATGCTACCTTTCCCTTATTTTCCAGTATTCTTTTCTTTGTAGAGGACATAATGGACATTTCATTTGATGTAAAAATATATGCCAATGAGTTGTGGTAATCTGAAGTAATTGGAATTGCTCCAAAGATAAATATGATTCAGCTGCAACTAAGAATCTTTGTATATGTATATATGAATGTATACTTCACTGGAATTTGTTGGTTTACCCCAGTTATCTTTGGAATTAATAGTAATATCTCACTATTAAACATGTAACTCACTATTCAGTGACTTCACAGCACAATGAATTTTCCTGCTATCATTATCCAGCAATGTCCCATGGTACACACAGCCAAAATGTCCTGTGAAAAAAAATGAGCAACATTAGCTTTAAGAAGTAAAATTAGCTTTCTGATATTTTCCATAATTGGGTAGCAATTATACTGTAAGAAAGCGATCACACTCCATTTCTGTCCAATTCCCAACACTTATAATATATACTTCCTAACTAACATATTAAAATAAATGGAATAGGACCATTACATAAAACCACCATTCATAAAATCACCATTTATGTAAAACCACCATTACATTAAATGAAAACTCTATTTGCAGCATAATTGGTATTTCTTGGCCTAAATGGAGAATATAAATAATGACAAGGCTGGCGCCACAAATATTTCATGTTCTTGTAATGACTATGCACACAAACCCCATGTCAGCTCATTCCCATCACCTTCTCCTGTGACACAGGTGGCAAAGGAGGACACCTGGAAGGCACAGGGAGCAGTTAGGAGCCGACATGACCCCTGGGTTGGTGGTTCCCAGTGATCTCCAAGCCCATGCTTGTTGTACATGTACACGTACATGTACAAACTTGATGCATCTGATGCGTCTGATGGAAAGGACGACCGCTCTGCGATTACAGTCGCTCAGGTCTTGCTATTCCATGGAAAATGCTGAATGTTAAAAGTGATGCGTTGGCCATGGATGGTTTGGGAATTGCTCTACTGATCACAGACTGATGACACCACTTTGCAGTTTTTTCTATGGCCTAGTTCCAAGTATAAAATATCACTAAAAGATGATGAACAAAATTTGCCTTCTTTCTCATGGTCTAAGCAGTGAAATGAACTTCCAGGGACACAGAAATCCTGTGCTTTCCTGCCAAGTAAATGATGTCTACCAAAACTTACTATGAGAAGTCAGGTTTACCAATTTGGGAAACAGTGAAGTTTGAGCTCCAGGCTCATGCATGAATTTCTCCAACTCACAGAAACATGTAAGTACAATTGTGGCTTTCTTTCATAGACAAACTATTTACTGGACATTTAAAATACTAATATTTGCAGTTAGAAAGCAATTTTTTTTTTCTTAAGTGTGACTTCTACAGAGAACAAGACTATCTGAATAATTTACTATGTTCTAGTTTTAAGCTCTGGTCAGAGCTCAGTTGGCTTTGCTTTTGGTTTGAGGTAAAATTAATCCAAAGTTTGTTTTATAAAAGCAACTAAAATCCCATCAGACCACAGATTGCTTGGAGCCTGGGCACAAATCCTGAAGCTTAGATTGGGTGTGTCTAAAATATTTTGGGGTTTGGCCCATTTCTGGTTAGAAAGGAGAAAATTTAAAACAGTTAATTATCTTGGTGTCATTCCAGATTTTTTTTCAACATTTAAAAAATGGGAAATTACTTGGCGTTTTCCAAAATGAAAAAGAAAAGAAAAAGGCCCACCCTTGCTTTGGGGATGATGAAGTGTAATACATCCAAACACACTGACTGTGTGTTTGATTTGTGGCTCTTGTCCTGCACAAGAGGCATTAAGAATATAACTTACAGCCAATATTTTTATCAGTATTCTGATACTCAACAAGAGACTTCTCATACATGATCTACAGAAACACTGAAAATCCAGTTTGTACTTTGGTTACTAATAGGTACTCAATCATACAGAGTTTTAAAATGACCCTAACAGAAATACTGGCGTGGGCTATGAAAGGTGATGGGAACTTGCTTATGAAGATGTAGAGGAATAGGAGTGATGAGAGAAATTTAGAAAAACATGAGACTTGGTAAATCAGAGATAAAACTGAGGGGAAGCGAATCAGGAGCTACATATTTCTGAAGCTGGCATGAGAGGAATGAGGTGATACGAAGAGCATTTGCTGTGAGGAAACAAGCAGCAAATTCCTCAGAGCTGGTGGTAACTTGAGGAGGGAAAAGGGATGTGGGCATTTCACCTGGGCCATCGGGACTTTTACTGTATACACTAATGACTGCAGGAGTCTACTGTGTCATGTAGAAATCCTGACAGATAATAGGCTCCAAGTCTAGGGTCACTTGTGTTCCTGCCTCAGCATCTCCTGCTGTTTAGGTGTGTCCTTTAGGTTTCACATTATATCCTGTGACAGATTCACTCCCACACCACAGCCTCATGGATCAGAAGCCCTGGCTGAGCTTTCTGTAGCCTTGAAAAAGGTGAGAGTGAGGCAGCTGGAAGGGAACCAGCAAGTCCATGGGTTCCAAAGAGCCTCACTAGTTGGCAGACTCCCTCCTGATGGTGTCTTCAACTGATAAATGCACTGACTTCAAAGGAAAGCCGCTTCCTTTCCCCCTTGATTCAGTGCATGGCATGCAATGCTACAAGAGCTAAAAAGCTTGGAAAAAACCCTCTGTATAGATACCTTATTCAGAATGGTTTACAATGATTGGGTGTGCAAAAAGAGGAGCAGTTTGCAATGTAAGAGTTGCAGTACCTACCTCTCCCTATTACTTCACTGAAGTGCACAATCAGACTGTCGGCACCAATAACCACATGCTGCACTTCTTTGACCAGGTCGGGATTTAAGGCATTGATGTCAATGTGGACATTAGTCTGGAGAAGTGGACTGGCTAAATCTGAGTCTCCACTAGACAGAATCGGGGAGAGGTCAGAATGAGGATACTGGGCAGGTCTGCATGATCCATTCTGAGAAATGCTTGGAAACTGATCTGCAAAATGAACAGAAACTCTTATAATCCTTTCAAAATTCTCCTTGAAAAATGAAGAGTTTTATTGCATTGGTAAGCAAGGTTTGATTTTATCAGTTTGGAAGTGGCTTGGCTTTACGGAAGTTTTGGTCACAGAGGGAAAATGAAAATATGCACTGGTAACCTGCCAACCTTCAGAAAAACCATATCACTAGAAACTTATGCTTGTCTCAGCTCTACTTTTATGAAGTAAATGGCAAAACTTCCACTTTTCTGAGGGGATGGAGTGAAGCCTTGTCACTTCTTGCCAAATAGAGGTTATAGCATTTCTAGCAAATGGGAGTAACAAGAGTAAAACAGAGAAATTACAGCAATATTGGAGGAGGAGGTAGTGAACAATTAAAAACATGAAGTTTTTTATTATTGTCATGTTCTAATTTGGTAGGGAACTTTACACTTCACAAAGGTTTCCAAAGTGCTGGTGACTAGGTATATTTATCCAATGGTAAATATTCAACCAGGGAAATGCCTAGAGGTGATTCATTTCCTGCTGAAGATAATACAGTTGGTGCTACTCATGAAAATAACATGAGCCATCTGATATAGCAGAAACTAAAATATTTCAGTAAATCCAGGAGTATCTATTTGAGGGGTTTTTTGTTTCTTTTTTTTTNGGTTTTTTTTTTTGGGGTTTTTTTTTTTTTTTTTTTTTTTTTTTTTTTTTTTTTTTTTTTTTTTTTTACCAACAGCATGTTGTTCAGGTATTTCAAATTGGTTTTGTTTAAAACCTTTTTCCTAGCATTTTGTGTGACTGAATGAAAAATTTAGTTTATACCAGTTTCAGTCTGGAATGATTTCAGTGGAGTCGATGAGCTGAATTTAGTCCAGAGTCAAAAACAGAAAAAGAGGAGTAAATTTACCAACAGAAATTATCAGGTATCTTATTACAAAAAGTAAAAAACATTGTACAGACATGCTTTATTTATTTCTGCATGAAACTTGTGAAATTTTTATAAAGTGCTTGTATCACTCTCGGTGCTGATAAATACTACATTATTTTATCTAGGAGCAAAAATGCCAACTCCTACAACTTACAAATGAGTTTATTTGTAACTAAGGGAAAATATCTATTTAATAAGCACAGTAAAATAATCTAGCCATGGCTGCAAAATCATTTTTGCAGCTGCTAAATGTAAACCTGCATGTTTTCTCATGTTTCTTTTATTTTCTTCTTTGATAATATGGTCATTGACATTGCTACAGAAACATTAGATGAACACATGCCCTTCTTGGATGTACTCTCCACTGTGCTTTGCCAATACACAGTGGCTGCAGGACCACTGTGGATTGACCTTCCACCAAGGATCTTTCCATAGTTTTGTCCCATGTACCACTTTCCCTTCATAACCAGTGGCACGGGCTTTCCTTTCCCTTTGGAAATTTTTCAATCGAGAAGCTTCCTATACGAGCTGGTGGCAGCAATTAAAGAATAATAGGGGAAGCTAGGAAGAGGCCTGTGTCTTAGATAGCTCTGTGATTGGGGCTTGCAAAGGTGGAATAAAGATTTGGAGTTCTTTCTGTTGTGTTGTATACAGCAGCACCTGAAATAGTACAACACTATGTCTATACCAAGACTAACAAATATCTGAGGTATCTCACACACTATAATGTAGTAACTCCTAATAGATAAAGGCTCTTTAATGGTAATCACAGAACATGGTCTCTGCACGTGTTAAAGGAGCCTGGCATGGTATGGTAAGTGTAGCAGATTGCTCCTCTGAAGAATATCCACTTTAAAATCAAATTATACGGCACAAAAATGTATTCGGCATAGGATTATTCTTCCCTGAGACTGGCATAACAGTGCACGTTGACCTCCATTCAATTTTTCACAGTTCTCATATCCTTTTAGCCTAATGTTTAAAATAAACATTTCTGCATTATACAATGTCACATTTTACAGGAGTGGCATTAACAGACAAAATAATATCAGTTTACAAAACTCCATGTCCCATGTTAGGCCAACAGAACTGCTTTATTATAACTCTGGGAAGTCACTGAGACATACTAATCCTACGGCCACTTGATGTTATCATTAAAATCAGTATTTTCAGAGCGGATTTGCACATGGTGTGATGGATTTTACGACAACACAGAATCACTATATACACTAGCTCCTAATAACAGGTGAAGCATACTTATATTGTTTATTTACAATACTAATTGTATTTTATTTAATCCTTCAGCCTGAGTAAAAGTAAAAATCCTTTGCACCTTCATCTTGGGAAGCACCTGAGAAGCTCAGTTAAACTAGCAAACCTGTAAACATGTGAGAGTCCCAAAAATGCAGACACAGACAAATCAGATGAGAAACTGAAATTAGGACACTGATCAAAATAGCTATAATTTGAAGACATATGAAAATCAAGATGTGTAAAATATCCTCCATACTGATTTCTAATAGAGGCGTACCTTCTAGAAAAGTTGATCTGTAGTCTACAGATTCACTTGAAACCATTTCTGTTGTTGGACTTACACTCCTTGCACTCACCAGCCTGTCCAGGTGAGGAGTGTGCACTCTGCCATCATAACGAACTAGGTCACTTCCCAGATCTGAAAGGGGAGGAGAAAGCAATATTAGAAAACCTTCATGTTTTCAGTATGCCAATACTGATTTACCCCTTTATTTAAATTTAGTTGTTCTGCTCTGTTGGGAAGAGGGTCAGGTTGCTGCTGTGGCTAATGTGCAGGACTTGATCTATTTTTGCAGCCCAAGATCTTCTGTAAAAAAATCTTGTGTTGAAGATCCACTTTTAGCTATACTGCAAGATCAAAGACAGTAGAGCCAGCTTCATGATCTGACTGTGATAGTGCATCAGGACAAGACTTGGTTATACACTAGCTTCCCTGCTCCTCCCACCTTACATAGTGTGACAGCTCCCACTGGAAGGAAACCCAAACACAGGGGCCAGAGAAGAACCAGAGTCTAACCAAGTTCCTGATTTGAGGTAAAAAGAGACCAGGAGACTGCAGTGCTCTGTGTCTTGCACAACTCAGGCACAGCCTGGGGGAACACAAGGCAACTGGATGAAGCTAAAGTATTCACGATTCCATGCATGTCACTCATTCCCTCTTCCAAAGCTGATTAGGGCAAAGAAGTTACTAAGTTTTCCTAATAGCTCAGAGTTCCACAGAAATCCTTCTGCTTAAGGCGTAATGTGGCCCTTCACCCAGCTCAGGCTCTTGCCAAGCAGTGAAATACAACTAAACACTGGGACTTGATTGTGAAACCTCTGCTGACAGGTTACAACAGGGCAATGCATGGCAGTTAAGCAAAGCACAAAATTATGTCAGTTTTAAAAATCTAAGATAATAATGGAATTATTTGATGTGATTGACTATGATGAACCTTTAATTTGTTTCTTCTTCCTTCTCCAGAAGAAAACCACCAAAAAGATAAAAACTAAGGCTGATGTTGAAAGAATTCCAGCAATTAGTCCTGTGAAATTCTGATCTTGCCGGATCAGCACTTTTCCGATAACTGTTGACAAAACTTCTTGCTTCCACTGAAATAACAAAGAAAAAACATAGTGTAATGATTTCCAAAGACAAGTAAGAACTAGATTATTAGTACTAAAGTATGAGCTGGTATGTCCTGTACATATTAAATCTTGATTTTGTGATGCTGTACTGCAATAATACACTGTGAGTGGAGAAGTTGTTATATTGGTGCACATGAAAAGAGATCTACATGTTTATGGCTCATTTCTCACCTTTAAGAGCTCTGGTGGTGACACAGCTCTGTATTTGATACACCACACACACAGCAGGCACTCACATGCGCTCTGGATAATCTGTTACCAGATGCTAATTCAAAATGTTGAATTCATACTTCTCACTCATATGGTGCACAGAATGGGCCTATGGCTATATAGGCTGACATGTACATTAAAAAAAGACAGCCCAACTGTCTTTAATGTGTGTCCTTCTGGCATAAATATGCTGTAACATCAAACTCACTCTCTTGTTGACAGTGTGCTTGCATTTTAGTTCCCAAGGTCACGTGAGTCTGCCTTTTGCCAGCTTCTAGCTTGCTGACAGTTTAAAGAAACAAAATAAAACAAAAAAACCAACCCCAAAAACCAACAACCAAACAAACACCAAGCCAACTAACAGGGAAAAACTGTTTTAGGTCACACAGCACTAGCTAAGTCAGTTGGAATGCATTTGGCCATCTTTTCCTCTTGTGGAATTCATCCCTCTGGGTACTGTAATGATGGATTTGCCCGTCAAAAGAGCAAATTTTCTTCTTCACTGGGCGGACTACAGTTTGAGTCTCCTTGCCAGTAAACAAGTAGAAACCTTATTTAACCCCTTCATGTTTTGTTCTTTTCTGTGTGTGAAACATCTCACACATACCTGTTTCTTAGAGGTTAAGAAAATATCACACAGTACAACTAATTGAATGCAACGTTAGTCCTGGTTGCATGTGTAAAAATACAGCATATTAACTGAATGCAACCTGTGCACAAGTATTATATGAAACTAGGCACTTAGAAGTCTGGGAGACCTACACCAAAAGGAGAGCTGCATCTGATTTTATAGTTTGCCTGATGTATCCAAGAAAATGAATACTTACTTTAAAACTGAAATTACTATTAAAATAAATTACTATTTACCATATTAATAAATCAAATTAGTTATTACTATTTACTTAGATTGCAGTAGCACATAGGAATATCATTCACAGCCCAGGATCCTGTGAGATGAATGCCATAAAGACATAGAAAGAATAGATGTCCCTTCTTTAGAGAGTTTAGATAGACTTTGATCCTAACCACACTTACATGACCAGCAAAGTCTCCACTCTTTTCAGTGAATCAGAGTGCAGTTTCATAGTTTAAAGGTAATCCCATTCCAATGTCCTTTTTTATATATTAAAAAAAATACAAATGTATTGGAAGATTTATGTCTTATTCTATAAATCAGTATGCCTACAATTTAAATTTGCCATAGCACACTGAATGACTCTAATGAGACCACCTTTAAAGCAATGACTCAATCATTTGTCCTAAGTGTTTTCATGTTATGAAAAGAATTGAAATAAAATTACAAAATGCAGACAAAACCAAAAAATCCCTCCAAACAAACAAACAAACAAAAAAACCCCGCAACACTTTCAGGAAAGATTTGATTCTCTTGACTGCAGCAGAATGTTTTGTCGAAAAAAGGGCTTGTGAGTTCCAAACTAAAACTACTTCATTATAGCTTCTCATTCTTCCCCACGTGTTTCCTTGTGTTTGGATTAATAATTATAATTTTATTTCTGTGCTTAGTTCAGGTCCTACTATGTACCTAAGGCTCCAGAAAGTCTCTGTACAAACAGGTAACAACAACAATGACAATCATATTTATTTTTAAATAGCAGATATCATTTGAATTGCCATCCCAAACGAACAGGGATAGAGGTATCTCTATAAGCACAGGCTTAGGCTTAAATTTTATTTAGGCTTAAACTTTATTGTTTCAATAGTGACGCTGTGAATAATAATAAAAATGGCACTAATATCTCGTGTGTGGTGTAGTTGCCTCACCTCTATATTTAGCTCGCTGTTGGATTTCAGGAGATCGCTGGGAACCGTACACAGAATTGATTCTGACTGCAGGAGAAGGTTTTCGCAGCTTTTATTTCCAACTTTTAGCACCTCGCCTTTAACAGCTTCTGAATCAATATAATTTCCCTTGGAAAAAAAATCAATTTCATATTACATAACCTTCTCATAAAAGTTAAGTAGTTACAAGCTTGGAAAATATTTTTAATGAAAAATAAATTGTGAAATAAAAGACTAATGAGAATTTACACTGTCCTGTCAATATGCATGTATAGGCTTATTTCATATAAATGCGACTTTGACAGACAAGCCAGTGTAGGATGGTAAAGTGTACAGATAAAATCTGCTGTTACTAACACTTATACAGCTCATACAGACTTCTGAAATTGTAAAAGTCTGAGGGAATGATCCTGTTGGTCCTGTTTATATTTTTGCATAATTTGTGCAAAAACGGACACATTATGTAACACTGTTGTTTACACAAAACTGGCATTATATTATCCACAAGCTAAAGGCATCTCAAACATTTTGTTTTGCAAGTGGTTATGATAGTGGAAGTGAAGCTTTCAAAAAGAAGTAATTAATTATAATAATACATAAGTCTGTTAAAATCAAGTTCCACCAACCAAAAAGGAAAAAACCTTGGGAAACATGAGGCATGAAAAGTACACTTCTACCCAGAAAATCTGCTCTCACATCCCAGACTTGGATGAAAAATTGTTCCTTCTGATATTGTGACAGTAGAATCCAAAGGCCAAGTTTAGCATCTTTTGTGCTCAGGAGTGCATCTCTATTTAAGAAGCAACCCTAGCCCATGTACTGCCCAGCTCAAGATGAAAGAAGAGACATATTAAGTGGGATTAGAAGGGGAGAAGGGAATATGGAACTAATACAGGCCATTTATATGGGACGGATCTGGGAGTTTTCCATGAGAAGGGAGGAAGGCATCACAGCTGATATCACTATGAAGCCTTGTATATTGGAAAAGAAAAAAGAATCCCATTCTGAGGGGCAAAAAATCATCTTACTTTGGCATGTTTTAGATCTGCTTCAGAATGAGACTGAACCCTGGGAAAATTGTAATAAGCAAACATATAGGAGAGCCAGTTTCATGTCCTATTTTGATGGCAAAGCCACATCCTAGGTAAATGCTTTTTAATTGCTGACCATAAAAGTCCATTTTGCACTCTATCTTCTGTCTAGTCAAAGCCATTCTGTTTGGTGTTAAGTAAGAAAATATTCCTGGGTCAGGGAGCATATGAATGCTTATTGTTTATTAGTATGGAGAATTGTGGCAGATTGTGAGCCACTCATGTTCAAATTTTTCCTCTGAATGATGTACCTCAAAAGACTTGAATTTAATTCTTCCACCTTCAGGATAAATATATTAACCTGGAGAGTGTGGTTGAGTGGTCTCTTCTTTTACATCAAAGCCTAGAATTTTTTCCCCACCAAAACTGATGTACTATGTACTATATATAACACTATATATATGCTATAATACTATAACCATTATGTTACCATTAATATATTATAGTTTCAAATATATTCACTATGATATCTAAATACATTAAGAGTTTCAAAACACTTTCAGCAGTGGTTTTGCTCTTCTTGAGACAACAGAATTTACCTACAATTTTAAGAAAAGGAGGAAACTGGTTCCTGTGAGAACTGGAAAAAAAAAATCCTCTTTTCAAATGTGTGTTACTCCATTCTTGCTGAGCAATGCCCTTGAATGCAAACTGAAGAAATTAATCTTCAAGCTGTACTGATAGCACAACCACTACAGCTTTAGAGAGATGGGAATAACTTGGGTAAAAGTCTAAAAGCAGCAGAAGAACAGTAAACTAACTAAGGTGTGGAAATTCTGAGACTGGTATCAGAAGCACTTTTGAGGCTCCTAAGCAGAGTGAGCAGGTTGACTTGGGAAGAATGAGGAATTACTGCAGCTGCAGAGGTTCTTCTCCAGCTTGCTCAAAAGTACCACAGTTTCCATATTGCCCTCTTTTGGACCAGGTTTTGAGAGTAACAATTTCCTATGCAATGTGAACAAAGATTGACAATGGAGTAACCTATAAATAGGCAAGAAGATTCCTTAAGATAGCCTCATAAAGAATGTGTTGCACTGGCTTAAGAATAGAGTAGGCAATTTCGTAAATCTTGTCCTACTCTGAGTTTTAAGACAGAAGTGCCAGAGCACAGCCAAGATCTCAGATGTGCTGTATAGCATGCCAGTTGTTACACATTGAATTAAAACTGTGCTATGTATTTCTCTAGTGGAAGATTTATATTTATAAATATACTTTAGTTTCTGGTGCCCCATGCCTAAGCCTCCTCCGGAATAATCACAGAGTCCCCGCACCAGCTTAGTGCACAATCACAACCCAGAACAGACCAGGCCTCTGGAATAACCGAAGAAAGATTATTTTTTAATTTATTTGTTGCTTAGTTTTTGGGGTTTTTTGTGTTTGTTTGGGGGTGGTTTTTTGTTTGTTTTTGTTTTTGTGGGGTTTTTTTTGTGGGGTTTTTTTTGTTTGTTTGGTTTTTTTTAGAGTTAAATGCTCTGGGCTGTCAGCAGCCCAGCTTGCAGGTCTGGATCAGTGGCTTCTGGGGGAGGCAGTAAGTGGACTCTGTCCTTTTCAGCAGACTCCACAGTGAAACACCAGAATTTCTCCTGCCCTGACAGCTTTCCATGTTGGCAGGAGATGGGAGCACTTCTGAAGTAGTGTCTCCATGGTGTTGAGGCAGAGAGTTGTCTGGTACCACTCTATCATGACACCTCTGACTGGGGCATTGTGGGCACCAAGAGGCTTGAAAGAGCCATGTACTTCTCAGAGAAAGACAGTGATGATGTGGGATGTTGAGAGGCTGGCACTGAAGACAAGGAGGACTGGCATTTGTGGCACACAGTGCCTTGACTGTGTTTTAAATAGAAAACACAATGTTTTCTTGTGTATAACATTTTCTTACAGAAACATCTTGTGGTCATCAGGGGAAACCAAAAAGAACATTTCAATCGGTATCCACTGCCATTTGATGAAAGCCAAATATGTCACACTAGATTAGTTAGATTGAAAAACTTGTGATAAAAAGCTCCCTCTGCCCCTCTGAAACTAATTAAGAAAGAGATAAAAGAACTTTAGTTTGGTGGAACATACTGTTCACTGAAGCAAGCTGCCATTTAATTTCATGCTGAGCTTGCTTAATTACTGCACAAAATATGATCATGAGGCATGTAAACTTGTGTGTGTGTGTTTTTGAATGTGGGTACAGGGCGAGGGAAAAGTGTTGCCAATATGGCTTGTAATGCTCTTTTGGCTCCTGACTATAATTTATGAAAGTTGTCTCACTGTTTTGATAGAGGCACCCCACTATAACTAATTCCATTTAGAGGAAGATGTTAAATTGGTGCCTGTTCATGCTTCATTCTAGGAGACCAGCAACAGAATGCTGTTCTCTAGCTGGTTGTCAGGAAATAACCAGGACATTAGGCTTAGGGACATCTGCCTTGGGTGCCATCACTACAGGTCAATACTACAAAATTGTGACTTTGGTCACTTGCCACTGTGACAATCCTCCGTCAGCCTTTCTTATCTAAATGTTTTTTCCCCAGCAATAAACAGCACCAGAAACTTCTTCAAGGAGAATAAAAGAATAATAAAGTAGACAGTTAAGAAACCAACTAATATTTGACCCTCAGTGTCTCCCAAGGTTATAGAGCAAGTCCTGATGGACGCACTGCCAGGCAGAGGAAGGACAAGAACACGACTGGGAACAGCCAGCATGGGTTTCCCAAGAGTGTGTTTTGCCTGACCAACCTCCTATGCAGACAGGACTGCCTCTCTAGAAAAAATGAGAGCATTGGACAAGGGGACCTTGGTTTTAGCAAGTTTTGCAACACAAACTTAGGATGGTATGGACTGGATGGATGGTACATAAAATGAGTGAAAAACAGATTGGGCAGAGATCAAATCTTCATTTGTCAATGGCTGATGCAGGGACCAATACTGCTTAAAATCTTTTTTGACAACTTGGACAAAGAGATAGGATGCACTGTCTTGGAGCTTTCAGATGATCTCAGACTTAGGAAAGTGACTGATATACTGGACCATAATGTGAAATTAGGCAGCAGTATGCCACTTTAGTGATGAAGGCTCCGCACACATTTTTAGCAGCAGCAAAGCCAGCAGATTGAAGGTGATTGTTCTGCTCTGGTCAGCACCTGTGGAGCCATACCTTGAGAATTGTGTCAAGTTTTGAACCCCACAGAAAAAGAGAGGTACTGACAAACTGGATGAAGTATAGAAGAGGGTCACTGAGCTAGGAGGGGAGTTCAAGCATAAGACACACAATGCAAGCCTAGTGGAGCTGAGTGTTTTAAAGCTAGAATCTCCATTCTTGGAAATTTTCAACACTCATTTACACAAAGCCATAGGCAGCCTGACCTAATTTTTAATTTAGCCCTGTTTTGAGCAATGAGGTTAGACTATGAAGACCTCCAGAGGTTCCTTCCAATCTACATTATTCTGAAATTTTTCCCAAATTAGTCCTCTTTCCAACTGGTTGATATGCATGACCTGGAAAATACTGGAAAACACTGCTGTCATTGCACAGAGGCACTGAGCCATGCAGCAGCTATATATTCCCAGATCTCTGCTGACCGGCACAAAACTCTTTCTAGCGTTTCTCCATAACTGAACGAGAGATTTACTCTGCATTGAGGAAGAAGTGATTGTATGGCTAAAGCCAAGTAGAAAAAACAATGTAAAAAGTAAAAAGCAGACCAACTATTCTTTCATATTTTGCCTAAAACACTTTGCAGAGATGGATTAACGTTCAGAGTTTGACTGGAACTCAGCATGGCTGACAGAAACTCTGATGACTTTTAGCCCAGAAGTTGGCCCACTGGACCATCTCGGAGTCAAAGATCTTAGGGCTTCAAGAGTTCTTCATTGTGATGAGGAAGATGTTTTGGCTTAGAGCTATGCAGGAGTAACACAAAGAGATAACCCAAGCATTAAGACTGACTGTCTTCCATAAAACATTTTTATCAATTATATTTTATATAAATTATAGATATCTATGTAAATAACATATAAATACCAATAAATTTTCATAAGCATTCACCGTAAACTAGAAATACCCATGTTTATACCTTTTCTATTTAATACTCAGAAAAAAATAGACTTCAAGAAACTGGACTCTCGCAAAATGGATTAACTTTCTCCACAGCACTGTAGTAGAGAGCGACCTGTGGTATTGAGGGCCCCAAATTCCTGAGGGATGCTTCTCAGTGCTATGTAGGCTATTCTCAGTGCACTTTGAGGAGGCATTCAGCATCAACTTTGCATTTTTCATGGATCCATAAACATTTAGGCTACAGCAGTGACTGATCCTCATGAGTGACTTTGTGCACAGGCCAGAGTTTCCCTCAGCTCAAGAGAACCAAAGAAGCCAGACCACATCTGGCACATCCCTCAGCACAAATTTGTGAGGAAGGACACATCCCCATGTGTCAGTAAGAGCCAGGGCTTGTGTGCTGACCACAGCAGGTTCTGGGCTGCTGGCCATTTTAATCCTGAACTGGTGGCACAGCTTATTGCAATCAGAAGTTGATGCAGAGTGGTCCTTCCACAAGGACACAACCACCTTGGTACATATATCTTTCTTTTCAGCATCTTTTAGATTGTGACAACTGGGCTGAGGTAAATGCAGCACTGAACACAGTACTTTCTCTGCCCTCGCTTCTTGGGGCTTCCTTTATTTCATCAAAACGTTTGTTCCACACTGTGCTGCTGATGTGAGCTTGCAAATAATTGAAAAACTTATTTCAGCATTTCTTACCTTAATTTCCAGAACATTTTGGTTGCCTCTTGAGATGAGCACTGTCTTTTCAAAATGCTTAAATACAGGATTATTTACGTAATCAAAATCAAAGTACAGGGTGCTGACACCATCGAAAATAAAGAACACTTTGGTTACAAAGGGTGGTTGGAGATTGAAAGCTTTCAGTGAAGGTGTTGTGCAGCAGATTATCTCTGAGCTAGAGCGGTGGCTACACGCCTATAAGAAAAAAAAAGAGAGGTAATTGCAGTATATACACGCATAGGAAGTCACTGATTAATGCAACTTTAACAATACATATATATTGAAACAATAAACACCAAGGGTCTTGTTCTTCTTTACCCAAAGCAAAATCCTGATCAGTGCTACACAGCGTTTATGTAGAGCTGGAAGAAAAGTATAAAAACTTCATGTCAATGGTGTTTGTACTCTTGTTGAGGAAATGTTCAAGTAAACAAGCTTCCTGGCCTGATTGTTCACAGCACTTTTAAAGTAAATATTTTGCAGATAATTAATGGAAAATGATTTCCAAAGCCAAGGACCATCAGGAGGCTAGCCTGATGTACTGAGCAGCCATAGTTCAGCTTACCCAGCCTATCCCAGTGACTGCAACACAGATTTCTCTCTCTTTTTCACTACCAAAACAATATTAAGGGACCAGAGGACAAGGTAAAAGCCAACAATGCTAACTGGAACAGCGGAAAACAGAAGTAAAGCACTGTTTACCCACAGTGTAGCTAAGTTGATATGTTTCCAGAAAGGCACTGTGGACGCTGTTAAAAAGGGCTTTAGAGCCAAAGCCACTGGGGATTCTGGGCCACAAAAGCTCAGCAAAGTGCATCTTCTTTCGAAAAATGTGTATTTAAGGCCCCAGATGTGTGCACTGTGCCCTGAGAGCAGATCAAACCTTTTCTTTTTTAAAAAAAATATAAAAGAGCATACCTGAAATGTGTCCCAGAAAGAATGGGGCTAAGCTGCTCATCATCATAAATCCTACATTTGTTCTAAAAGAAATTTCCTTGAAAGATCAACAATACCTTTGTGCATCCAGAGAAGGCCAAAATATATATTTTTCTGTTTTGTTTTTCAAAATAAATTTCTTCTCATTTTCAAATGCTGCCTGAAGGAGCTTTGAAATTAGTTTAAATTAATGCAATGTAATTTTGCTGTTTCAAATCAGTGACATAACCAATCAGGCTGTATCAGCTATATACATTAGCTTGAAAAGTGGGATTACATTAGCTATCTGCAAATCAGGGCTTTTTGTTATCACCACACACAGAATTTCATGTTTCTGTGAGTAATATTGTGAAATCTTGAATCTGTCAAGGGAAACATTTTCAAGGTTCTGAGCATTACAGTTTTAGAGCTCCTACGTGTCTGTGAGCTGTGAGTTCAGCACTCAGCTAAATAACTTGGTGGAGTTCTCATGATGCTAATAGAACCTGCACCTGTGTATCTAACAGCCCATTTATATTCCTAGCAGAAATTCAGAAATATTTTTGTAGCCCCCCATGTCAAAAAGGTATACTGTGGGACACAAAACAAGGCAGATTTTTGCTCCATTTGCTTACAGTATCAGACTGTTATTTCGAATACCTAGTTATACACCACTGGTCATATCTCAGGCTTTGTTCTACCACATAGATCTAGAAATTAATTTGAATTAGTATGGAAATAAGATGCATCATTAGTGTAATGGATGATCAAGCCATACTTTTCCATGATATGACTATTCGTTAAGATATTTATCATATTGAGTCGATCCTTAAAAAGGGTTACTAAAATATATATAATTATAAATCCAAGTATGTCCCAAGTAATCATTGTATTTATTTGATTAATGTAAATTCATTAGATTCTTTATCTACTATAGAGTAGTGATGTCCATTAAATGAATAGCAGTGGTATTCATAACTTTGTTTGTGGCTATCTATTAGAATCAGATACTTTACTTTATCAGGCTGGTCTCTGAAGCAGAAGCTTTCAGAAAATGATAAAAATCTAATAATACTCTTTGGAGGGGATGGAATGTGACTGATTGGTAAGGTCAAGAAAAATCTTATTTGCAATGCCCTTATTGGTACATGATTTGACATGACATTTTTACCTTGAAATTGGTTTTAGCAATTGAAGAATATGATGGTTTAGTTTTCAAGAAATATTGGATTGAGGATCTCCAAGAAAACCCCCCTAATTCAATATATTGCCTTCTCAATTAAGATACTGCCTATCACCCAGCACCTTTAACTTTTATTTAATTAAACTTTAAAGTACATTCACTTTAAAAGCTAAGCCTACATTTTTCTTGTGCCTATAATCTACATCTGAAGACAAAGAGGAAGAAAAAAATATAAAAATTATGGAGCATTTCACAAGCATAAGTAAATGCTATACCCCAAAGGGAATAATAATCCATTGCACAATGCATATGACTCATCACTTAAGGTATGTATTCTTGTTCCATTTGTAAAATATGACCCTTGAGGCAATTAATTCAAACCTGACCTACAGAACCTGAACTTCAGAGCCCAATTCAATTTTTTTCATCTGATAGAACAACAGGAAAAGTATGAGGGAGGATCTCCGAGTTCCAGAGGTCTCCCAGCAGCTGACACAGATTAGAGAGGGGCAGTTGGATGTGCATTACAGGATCTGCAGCTGTCAGAAGGGAGAAAAGGGCCAATTTGCTCTTTCATAAAAAGTAAACTTTTGGAGTTCCACTGAAGAGTGAAAGATGAATGAAGTTAAAGACAGACCTGGAGACTCTCCAACTGTCTTTGCCTAAGGATGATTTCTTAATAGAAAGAGAAGGAAATACAGGTCCAACATGAAGAGAAGCCCATTCAGAAGACTTTTCTGTGTAAAGCAGTGACACTCAAGCAGAATATCCTGAAGGTTTTTTCAGAGAATTCATTGCCTCTTGCTGCCATTTCAGGTGGTACAATGAATGATCCTGATAGATTGGTAGCCTTTTTATTTTAGTTTTCTTCTTGGATGAAGGCATGGGAGATGATACTTCTAGTCTATCAGATCATCAGACCAAAAGGCAGAGTAAAACCTCTCTTGCTCTTGGGTCTGAGAGCCAGCCCTTTGCACAATCTGATCAATACAGACTGGGAGTCCAAGTTCCTCCCTGGGCTTGGGATGGTCAATGTACCTTGTAGCACCGCATTCCTGGCATGCTGGTGATTTCACACAGTGGCTTTTCCCTGACATCCCCTGCTGTACTCTTCCCTTGGCAGAAGATGTGCATGAGATACAGATCTGGCACAGAAAGAAAGATGAATTTTCCCCTTTGTGGGGGAACTCTTCACTGGGCTCCTGTGGCAGCTTTGTGCCATGGAGTCAAGAGAGATAGAGGATCCAAGCCTAGGTGTCTTTGGATAGGGAATCATGAATATCTTCAATAATCACACACTCACTACCCACACTTCACAGGGAATTTGTTTCACCATTATTTAATACATCTAAGGTAGACACTCACTGCTGAATTCTAGACATCTTGATGAATATGAGTATGGATTGCTTATAGACTTGTAAACACTGAACAAACTTTAGAGTATTTTAAATTTTTTTAAAAGAGCAGGAAACGGCACCTGGCAGGGAGAAATTACAAAATGCTAAAGAACATTTAAAATACTGAAGCGATAATTAAAAGTCTGTGGCAAGAGAAGATCTTGCATAGCTACAGGGTCAGCTGTTGAAGGTCATGTATTAAAAAAAGCCTCTCCTTAGTTTTGGAGCCTTGCATTTCTTGGGACATTCATTGTTAGAAGAGATTAGCCAGTGGGAATATATATCCAAATTAGTTATTATATGGAATATTAAAAATGCTACAAGAAAGGATCCCCAAATGACCACTTGTTCACTTTGGGGGAACCAATGCAAACTACAGGCTTTCAAAGAAAAAGCATTATTCCCAATTGCTTCAGAAACAGAAAAATCATCTAGCATGACTTACAGCACAAGTTCCTGATCAAACACCATTGCAAACTGTGCCTAGGGTTTTTTTACAGATACAATGAAAGGACGGAATGAGCTGTTTCCCTGCTTGCGCACTTCACACAGAAACTGGATACATGAACAGAAGTGAGAAAGTTTCTGTATTTTGAATTCTGTAGAGCTCTTGGGAATTTATACAGCACTGCCTAAATTCCTACTCTTTTTCCCTAGTCAGAACAAATGATAAAAGGAACTCATGAAATAAAAATTAAAAACAAACACATTGCAATTATTGAAACATACGGTTCAATACATTTTTTCACTCATTGAAATAAATTCAAAGAAGGCAAAACATATTATTTTGACAATGTTAACATAGAATGTAATATAAACACAACTAGTGTGAACATAGTACTGAACAATTTTAAGGAAATTTAAATAAACATGAAAAGAATACTGTAAAATGGAAACAAGGCATTTTTTGCTCTATAGAAGAAAAAATTCCAGAGATACTAAACTGCAAACATGACAGCTGAAAAGCTCAACTTAAATGTTTCTTCTACAGGGAGCTGGCATATTGCGCCCAAAACTTTTCAGTCTCAGTGAAACTGCACTCCTTATAGGAAACTTTTCCAGAAAAGCTTTTGTAACAGCTGTACCACTCATCTCTACCACCAGGGTGGAAAGAGGCAGAGAAAAGCAAGTGCCCCAGGGTGTGTCTGCTGGCTCTGCTCCCCTAGACTTTTGGATGCAGAGCATCCCCAACAGTACTGCTGTTTTACAGAAACAACCCTCCACTTCCATTGTGACTCCAACAGGACTGTAGGCCATAATTAAACCTGAGGACAGAGAGCTGACAGGAGAAGGCCAGACCTGTTTTAACTTGGGCACTGCCAGTTTTGGGCAAATGGAAAAGGGTCTGGGAAGTGGGGGAGAGAATGAGAAGAGCTCTAGGAAACAACGTTTATCAGGAGAATTTGGAGTGGTTTGTTTGTTTTAACTGGAAAAGAGAAAGACGATTGATTCATAATTTAATGCAAATATGTAAAATTAGCAGGAGAGACTGATAATCTGTTGCTTGTATCCACAGAGGGTTAAACAAGAAGATAGGTAATTAGCCACAAGATTTGGTTTAATTATTAGAAAGAAGCCTTTCCAAACCACTAAGTAAGCAGGTAGAGCAGCTCTCTCTAAAGCTTGTTTAAGCACGATTGTGAAATTTCTTTCACAGGGAGCTTTAATAACAGCCTAAACAAGTATCTGTTAGGCAGTGGTCTGGGTACATTTGCTCCTGGCCAGGGAAGAGGGCCATGCTAGGCCATTGTGGTCCCTCCCAGCTGCAATTTCCTTTGATGCTTTGGGATGTGTTTCACTGCTGGCTTTGGTTTTCCCAAGAGCCAGAGCTTCTGAATGCTGACAAAAGCAGCTTCTTGGAGGAGACTAGTGAGGGAAAACTGAAAAGAAAAAGGGCTTAAATAACAATTTTAAAAAATGACTCATTTAGCTATTCTCTCTCAAACTAAGGAAGCAAAAAGACATAATCACAGCTATAGCACTTCTTGAGCACCTCTTTGTTCTGTTCAGGACAATAACCTGTCTTCTCCTTTATGAATGGGATAGTTGGTCTGGATCTCTTCTGTAAATAGTTCCTCATTGTTGTTTATTTTTGTAATGACTGGATGAAATGTTGGGGTTTTTGGTATATCCCTCATGCACAGAGCCCAGAACTTCCAGTGCAAGATGGGTAAGAATACAGCCACAGGCATCCTCCACCAGAAATTTCCTCAGTTACACAGTACAGTCTTGTTTTGCCACTTATAAGTCTTCCCTTTCTACCTGAGAATTAACACTCTTCCTTTAGAAATATGGTTGAAGTAGAGAATAGCAGCAGAACAAATGGCTGCCACAGAGGCAGGAAAGGCAACTGAGTGCCAGAAGCCTTTAATTTCAATAGAGAAAAAAAAAATTGCTTGGGCAATGTCAAAGTATAACACACTCTGGATTATAATCCATTCGAGGTTATATTTCACCTTTTGTGCAGAGAGAATGAATTTGTGTACAGCTGCTCATACACTGGGGTAATTTCTTAGAGATCAGCAGTGGCAGGAGATTTGTTTGTTGGCAAATGTCAAACACACTGCAAGGCACGAAAAGAAAAAAAAAGGAGATAATTCTGACTGACTAAGGCTTTTTTCAACAGCAGGTTAGAGGCAGGATGAAGGCAAAACACTGCTCAAAGGCAAGGTTGCTCCCCAGTATTTGAGGGAGTGTAAATTCTGTGGTGTTTATTGCCTGGTGTTGCCAGTCACTTTTGGACAGTGGATTTTCTTTAAAACTTCAGACATTTCAAATTTGTTCAGATTCTAAGAAGTCCTAAATATTTGACAAGGTATGCAGTAACAGGGCCTGAAGAGAAGCAGCAATACTGCATATTTCCAGAAGGGAACAGAAAAAGCAAATGAATGATATTTACACAAAGCAAAATCTCAAGACCTGATTTCAACAATGATCTTTTTTCTTCAAAATCCTTTGTGCTTAGAAATAATTATGCTCACGTTATTCAAAATCTAATAAATTTTGAGTTTAGTAGATTTCACTGAAAGGTTTTATTTTCTGACTGATGGGTAAAGTGACTTTTTGATAACACTTAACACTGTTTCATTGGAAAGGAACTGATTTTTAGATTAAAATCTGAACCCATTAAATTACAAGCCACGACTACATGCTGTGGAAATTCAGGTCCTGACACTCATAATCTTATACAAATTAGGATCATGAAGAATATGATGACCTTGAAGCTATAAAAGACTGCAAATCTGCCGACGTACCATTTAAAATGCATTGAGTAAACCTAGGTCTAATAGTTAGAATTCAATTCAGGAAACAGTGTGATGATCATTAGAAATAAGCAGAGAATATGAACAGTAAGTAGCATGTCATAGAGAGTGTAGGTCAATTTAGCTTCAGACTAAACAAACCTTACAGGATAAGAAAATGTTGGAGGTACAACACAAATGTGTAGACAAAAGCTAACAGAAGGCAGTTTCAGTAAAACTAGACAGCAAATGACATTTTTGCCTGATAAGAATTAACGTAGATCACATTATCTGTATTTAGATTTGGACACTGTGTAGTGTCAACTCAGGAACAAAAAAAAAAAAAAAAAAAAAAAAAAAACAACTCTAACTGACNNAGAAAAAAAAAAAAAAAAAAAAAAGAAGACACAACTCTGACTGACCTGCTGTTTAAACACAGGTACCCAATTGCAAGAGCCTCAACCCATCTGAAAACTTAATTGTTGAACTTATCAAAGTTAGGACAGATTTGCCCAACAGGGATTTTGGCAATCAGAAATTCTTAAAAATAATACTTAGTTTTGATTTTATATATTTACTCTTCCTCTTCCTTTGAGATATATCCACAGTCACCACTTGAGTATCACAGTAGTGCTTGAAGTTATCACATAATCTGACATATCTATATTGCATTGCTCTGTGTTTAGTCATAGAATTTGCATTGTTAAGTTGAAATATAAAAATATTCTTATCAGATTCTGTACTAGCCTTATTTCTTTGGAAAAAGTTTCTTGGAAACACTTGTTTTATCCTCAGCTTAACTTCAAATTTGTTTTGAATTTTGCCCATACAATGAAAAGAGTCTTTGCAGAAAACATCAAAATATCAGTAGAAGCCCCAAAGTTTCAAGGCAAAAGTCAAAGTATTTTGACTGCAAATTCACAACCATTCACCACACCAAGATGAAGAGATAACAGATTGTCTTCTCTAAGACTGACTCACCACAGAGAAGTTCATTCCTAGTTTAGGTACAGTAATCACCATCTGAGGAAAGCACACTGAGTTCAAGTTGATTCCCTGAGCTGTGATTGTACTTCCACCACTATGAAAATTTACCAAAAGAAGAAAAAAAAAAAAGGAAAGAAAAGGAGAAGATAAGTAGGATAAATAACTGCTGTGATAATGTAATGCTAATTACAAATTATATTTTAGAGTAAAGGAAAACATAAAACTAGAATTAGGGATATATTGGGTAAATGCAAATACATAGCTTTAAGCAATGAGATAATTTTTGTGGGAAACAGATTTTACATTTCATTAATTCAAATTTTACATTTACATTAATCAGAAAAGGGAAGAAAAATAATTTTTAAAACTGCGATAAGCCAGGGTATAAAACAAATGTGTACATTTTAAAAGAGTTCGCATTTTTTGTACTTAGCATTTGCTAACTAACTTTTTTCACCTATTGCTTTCAGTGCTGCTGAAAAAGGTGTCTGTTTTACTGCTGACATTTTTTTGGCAAAGGCAGATGGCTTGGATTAGAGCTACTGAAACCATAAATACGTCACTTGAAAACACACACATACTACTATACATATATATTAATAATATTTATATAGCACTGGATTTAGACAATTTTAAAATCCATTTGCTCTCCTGAGTCCGCTGACTTGTCACATTAAATGATTTTCCTCAGCAATCAGTGTAATGTCCAGGCACAGTACAGGAGACACTTAGCTGTGCAGTGGGTAGCTCAGCAGGACATCACAGGTAGGCTCAGCAGCAGCTAGGAGTGAAATCACAAAGAGAAAAGAGGCACCCTGCCCCCTTCTCCTTCACCTCTGAAAGGAAATGATTTGCCCTCTGCAACTGCACCATAATAGAAACAATTGGCATGGAGGATAGAGATAAAAATGCAATTTCTTTTGATAGATTGCTGAGCAGCATAGCTGTTCTTTGTTCATTTGTTTCTTTTCTTATTTCTATAAGAAAATTTTACTCACCTAAGAAAAGATTTGGCTGGATGAATTTTTAAAACAACTGGGTCTTCTCTGTATGTGAAATGTCTGCTTGTGTCTCGAATAGCTGCATCGATTTCCATTCTCACACGATATTCCTGGGGAATTTGCTGTGCTGGAGTGTAGCACTCCACAGTGCTCGCCGATACACTGGCAGGACTGAAAACAGATTGCTTGTCATCATTATAAAACACGTACTTGGCTTAAAACACTGTCCTTTACTGAGCCCCAACATTGCCTAAGGATCTGTTTGTAAAAAAGTGTCATTGATTTTCCTGCTGGATAATCAAATTGCAACAAGTAAGCATGACATAAGGCAGAAGTTGCTTCAGCATGGCTTAGGCTCAAGATTCATCTTAGTTCTGTTGACTTGCACCTTGCCTGATGGAAGGTGTTGCCCTAGTACTGGTGATAACCCCATGAGCCCCTGAACCCTGCAAAGGCAGCTTCCAGTCTGGAAAACAAGAGCATACTCCAGGTTCAAGGAGAATGACTTGATCTGCTATAACCAAAGGATAATGCCTCTTTCAAATCCACAGGACTTACTCTGTGTTAAAAGCCTCAAGTAAAGGTGCTCATGTGGGATGTACCAGATGCTGAGGGGCAGGCAGAGGGCAAGGAGAAAGAAGACGGAGAAAATTCAAGAAGAAATGGCTGAATTCAGCCCGTCAGCAGAGTCTCTGGGATAGTCACCTGTTCCTTGCCATCATGATTGGCTGTGGAGTTCTCTTTCTCCTACACTGAGCTCAGTGGGTGAGTGGGCAGCAGGAGGATCCTGAAGTTTGAAGCACATGAAATGTGGCCACAGGAAGCAGGGCACATCAGAGGGTGCCAGCTTGTAACTCTACCAGCTGGTTTCAGTGATTTGGGCCCAAGCACATGCATGGGCCATCCCAGTGACATCGTTCTCATAGAATGTAAGAGATGGTCTCCAAATTAGATAAAAGGGACAACAATTTCCTGCAATTTATGAAGCTTTCCAGGAAGGTGGAGTTCACCATAAGGGACAGTGAGTCATTCATCCATATCTGGAAGCTTTTTAACATCTTTTAAAGGAAAAAAATAAACCTTGTTCTAGCTGCTCATAACTGGGGAAAGCTGCCTGTTTAGCTAGAGAAACACCTGCATTGATAAATTGGTTAAGAACGGCATAGAAGTCTCCAGGCAACTTGGCTAGTGAGAAAGAGGGGTGCTGGAGATGCTTACAGGGTAAGTCTCAGCTATTGTTCAAAACTTTGAGATCCACTGGACCAACATCTGCATCTAAGCTGACTGCTGTCCCACCCCCATAGTAGATGTCTCAAATGAATCATTCCCAAAAGGTTTATATATTTCTCCATTTGTTGACCAGTTGAGACAAAGACACCAAGAAATGCAACCCTAACTATTAAGGAATAAAATCGATGAAGATCTTTTTAGCGATCAGACTTGAACATCTAAATCCCTTTTCTTGATTTTGTCAGACTTGGCTGATTTGATCAACAGCATACAATAAATCCTTTAGCAGTAAAGAATAAATTTAATCTCTCCTGACTCTGAGTCTCACATTAACTAGCAGGCTATTGCTTCCCCATGGTCTCCACAAGCGTGAAGTTTTACCACTATGACTTTCCATAATCATTAGATGACGCTCAAATTTCAGAGGAATTGCTGGATATCCTGTTTCTGGAACACAGTGGGCCATATTCTGCCCTTGTCCAGAGAGGTGACAATTCTGGAATCGCCCTGCTGTACCTAAGCAAATCCAAGTAGGATTTGTGCCATGGTAGAATGGCTACCAAATTCAGATCTCTTGTCTGCCCATAGCAAAGAATCTGTGCTTGCTATTTAACACTTATATACAGCTATGGTTTAGGGCATTTCCATGCAGAACACAAAAAAGATTCATGACTGAGCTCCTACTGGATCCACTACAGAGCCACAAGAAATTCTGGCTTAAACCACCAAACCAATTTTCTAAATACCAGGAAAAGCCCCAAACTGATGCTGCCTCTGTTCTGTAGGCTGTTCACTGATAGCAGTGCAGAAATAGTGCTCCTCGGCATGGGATGGACATTGTCACACTGGTCAGGTTTCCACCCAACAAGGCAGTAGGAAATGGTAACTTGGGCCCACTGGCTGCTCGCTGGCAGCTGCTGCACAAACAGCAGCTCTTGCTAATACAAGAGAGAGGGCTGACTGTGTGGGAATCAGGGTGACAAATATGATGGGAAATAAGCAGTTTCTTGTCCATTAGAAGCTGATCTGACACTTCTCTATGCAACCTTTTAATGAGGTTAATGAAGACATTACAGAAGAAACAAGACTTCCAGAGAATTGTAGTCCCTTCTAGAAATCTTTTAGGCATCCTAAACTCAGCATAGATACTGCTTATTATATAAATTCCCCAATAAGTGACATAAGGAGAGAAAAGCAAATGTTTGAGTTTGGTTTTTCAACTCCAAGGCTTTTAATCAAGACATTTCAGTATTAAAAGCATTGTGTTTTAGTTAGTACATTACCTTTTCAAAGTGCATGGTTGCTCACCAACAAAAATCCTCATGGATTTCCCACTGTCTAAGTATTTTCCAGCTACAGTCAGCAATGTTCCTCCAGATTTGGGGCCATAGGTGGGAGATATACTTGTTATTACAGGATTCTGAGGGTAGGTAAAAATAAAACCAGTGGATTATAAAATTATTTCCAAAATGTAAAGAGGAGGACTCAAAATGTTTATTAACATTTCCATGAGGTAACAATAAAGCCAACATGAATACAGAATTTACCATGCTGGATTGGACTCATGAGGAGTCCCTGTCAGTTAATATTGAAGCTAATTTTGACTATAAAGGTTTAATAACAATGCTTACCACATATGAAAATGTATTGAACAGTGTTTTGCCATGTCCAACAGAAACACTACTGGATATATTAAAACCTGGACTTTTTGCAGCAGGAACTGTGCATTCCAGCCTTTAGAAAACAAGGAAAAAATGGGATTACATTTTTTTTTTCTGATTGATTTTTTTTTTGTATTAGAATAGAACCACTTCAAACTCATAATAATGGGGAATCCATACTAAACAGATCATCAATCTATGCTTATCATGGACATTTCAGAAATAATAGCTAAAAGAACTGTGGCCCTCTTCCTTAATAATAAATACAAATGCTGTGGTCTTTAAAATACTTGGCCACAGAAAATAATTTTAGTATATGATATACATTTCAGAAAAAAGAAGCATGATATACGAAGAAGCATGATAAATACCTCTGCTCAATGGCTGATGGATTTTTTTGAATTTTCCTTTAGTGTCAAATTTTGGCAGACAATAGCATTAGAAAAAATGAATCATATACACAAATTTGTTGTAAAAAATGAAATACTACCAAGAATTGAACTTGAACTTCTGCAGCAGCATATGTCAATGTATTCTGTTACATTCACATAGTCTCATACATAATCTAGTCTCCCTAAATCATCTTGTTTCCATTAAGACTGTTCAGAACAGCAGTTAGGAGAGTGCTCAACACTTCTGGAGCACTTGCTGGAATATCCTCACTGCTGTGTATGTGAATAGGAAAGCTGTGCCATGATTTGCACATTGCTTTGGTGCTAGAGAGAGGATATTCACTGAACTTGCATTTCTGCAAGGCAACAACCACAATAAACTCTGTCGTAAACTTAAGCCATTATCCCAGTGTCTCAAATACTTGTTTCTGAGGAGGAAGGAGGAGAGGTGTAGTTGAGGGTCATAAGCTTCTGGATGACAAAATACCTGCATCTTCTCACACTTCTCTCCAGCAGCTTTACTGATCATTAAGAGGTGACATAGCTTAGCCCAGCAGGATCCTGGCTAAAGGAACCTGCCCTCTTTTCAAACCTTTGAATAGATTCATTCTTGCCAGCTTCCACAGATGTTGAACAGTATTTCACAGACAAATCAGAAAAACTGCTGCAGGAACTATTGCCATAAATTAGATTTATTTCATCTCTATTTTGAGCATTGTTTTTCTTGGGGAGCTTATTAAACCGTGAGATTTTTTCAAATTTGAAATTTCAGAATCAGAGATGATATTTATAGGCTGAATGTTTGTATTTGCAAAAAAATCCGTAGCACATAAAGAACAGCTGTATAAATGGAAATTAATATTTCAGATTTCTTACCTATTTTTGTTGCTAGATTTTGCTTCCAGAGGACAAACTCGTCCTCCAATATGGACTACTGTATTTTTTAATTCAAATCTATTATTTTTGCTGAATCCAAAGTCCCATCCACACAGTGTTAATTTTGTCCCACCTTCTATGGGAGCACTGCTCGGGAGAATCTGTTAAAAAAAACTGTGTTAGTTGAAACAGTTTTTCTTGAACTTCACTTGGAGCTAAAGAATGGGCAAAGGAATAATTTTAGAAAAGCATTTCTTTTGGTAGACTATGTCCTAGCATTCATCTTAATTGTTCTTCACCTTTCATTTGTCACATTATGAGCTTTCTGTGACAGCAGCAATAAATAACAAAACCTGTACTAGAAAGCTTTGAAGGATGGTGTTTAGGGGCACTGAACAAGCTGTGCATTGTAATAGTCTTTTAAATCCTGCCGTTCTTGTCTTTCACATCTTATTTCTGGCGTGTTAAACATACAATATACTTATTTTGTTAGAAGCTGAATGCTGAACACAAAAGAGCCCCCAAATGACCGTTTTTTGTCAGCTTGATGAAAGTTGGGTTCAGAGTGAAGTAGCTTCAAAGACACCATAATCCAATATCGCGTTGGCTGTGATAAAGTTAACACGACTTCTGCTATTCTCTCCTTAAATGTTTCACATTTGGTCACCTCTAATTCCAAGTTAAAAATAAACTGCCCCTCAGAAACACAGAGACAATCTACAGAGGAAATACTTTTTTTGTGTGTGTGTGTGTGTATATTGTAAATTGTCCTGTAAAATATAACAATGGTGGGAAAAATGTAGAAACACTATAGAAGTGTTACAAAGCTCAGTAAAAGTACTGGTTAGTACTGTCAGTAAAAAAAACCCCAAAGCCCACCAAAAAACCAACCAACCCAAAAAAACCCCCATTAGTTCAAGAATTATGAGGACTTTCAACATTACTGCACAATTTTGCAAACATACCAGTACCACTGGACAAACAAAAAAGAATGAAAGGAATGAGAGATTGAATTTATACTTGTGATTATAGTGCCTAAGTATCTTAAACTTAATTCTTTAGTGATAATAATTTTACCCCTAAAATGCAATACAGCTGTGTCCTTCAAAGGACTCGGCTTAATTTTCAAGCTGAAAGTGTTTGAGTGATACTTGGCTATTATTTCATCTGGAAATCCAGTAAGACAGCACATTTCTTTTCAACTCTCTTGTAGCTATACTTCAAGTCTCTTACAAATGAACTATTGTAGATGGAAAGGCAGCTGAAGAATACTTCAAAAGAATTATACCATATATTATATATGGGGAAATTTACTGCCTTCATTAGAAACCAGACAAAGAGTCTGATTTAAAATGCACTGAAGACAGGAGGAACCTTTCCTGTTTTAAAAAGCTTTGAATCAGCTCTCAATGAGCAAAGAGGGAACCCATGCAGGAACAGCACTTCTGTACAAATCCATAAAAAAGGAGTGATACTCACAAAGCCCCCTGACACACAACTGCAGCTACGAGCTTGGAACCATACTGTGCTCACGAAATCTGTGCCATTCCCAAGTTTAACTTTTCCTTATTTCTTTGGAGTTTTCTTCTTCAAAATCTGGATTTGACTTCAGATTCTAGTTTCCCACTCTGCTCAATGTCTCAGCACATTATCTATTTTTGAAATAACAAAACTCTAGCAGAAACTGAAATTGCTCTGTGGGGGTACAGGATGTCCTGATGTTCTGTACAAAACACTGACATGTGGCATTTGAAGAGTTTGAAATGTAATCCACAAGTTAGCAAAATAAGGGCTTCACAAAGCCATACAGAATAAAAACTGAAGGTACCAAACACATTTTTTGTGATCTTACATGGCAAAAGAGACTTGTGATAGCAACCTGTGTGCCTTAATTGAGCAATAGCAAGTATTTACTACATTCTGTCAACAAATTTAGGAGGCAAGACCTCTAAGTACATAGCAAAAAATAAATAAAGAAAATCTTAAACTTTTGTTTTTAAGTTCTGCAGAACTCCCCCGTTTTTATTCAACATTTATTTTTGTGCCATTTGTTCTGTATGATGAAATGTCTGAAAATCAAATGTGGTTTTCTAGACCTTTTCTTGGGATAGTTGACAAGAATGGATAGTGAACCTCCTGGTCTTTGAACTGAGCTGTATGTAGGCCTCTTCTGTGTACTTACATTGCACTGGTAATAACAGAAAACAATCAAAATGCAAACCAGTTGTAAGTGCTATGAAATGCAGGATTCAAAAAAATATTGCGTTATCTCCACTGATAGTATGGAGCAAGTCCACTGCAAGGCCTGTCATTCTGCTGCTCTCTGAACTTTTGGTTAAGGGAGAAAGTTATTTTTTTGTTTTTGGAAAAATTCAAAGCATTGTGTTTTCCTTTAATTTATGTTGACAGCTAATATCCACTTATATACTTACTACATTTTTTTGGAAGAAAATACCTATTTATTAAAGTTTCATTAGCCCATTAATTTAAATTCAGACACAAGAACATGTACAACCACATGTGAAATTTCCAGCAAAGCCTCCAACCTAAACAAGCAGCAGAAGGTCTGATGTTCTTGATACCTCTGATACAAAAGCCAGCTAAAATGACTCACTTCAAAAACAACAACAAACCATGTCAGATTTTCAACCACAACAAAGAATCAGAAGGGAGACCAATTTACTTCTTCTTTTACACCCTTCACCTTTCAGCGTGACCCGAACGCCACGCGCAGATGCCTGCAATTTGTTCCAGCACCAAGTGATCTCCGAGGAGACTCCCTCCCTGGCTTCCCCCTAGAACTGCTCCTCCAGGTTGATGAAAATCCTCATTGTTGGCAGAGGCAGTGGATGGGAGCAGGCTGGGAGCTGGGCTGAGGAGGAGATATATCCCCTCCACAGTGTCTGCCCTACTATGCTGTCCGTGTTCCAGCAGACTTGACTGCTCCTCTCCAATCCACAGCTCTAAGGGAAAGTGCTTAAAGCAGGGAGAAGAGACAAAAGATCTGCAGGACTCCATGGGAAAACACTGGGCTTCTTCTCTGCCATCCCTCCTGAGAGCGAAAAATGTAATTTTTTTTTTTCCCCATTGTACACCACTCTGTGTAATAACCTAGTAAAGGTCATTGAGGACTTAGTTAGCTAACGTGCACAGGACCAGACCCGCACAGAGCAGTGTGTGCCCTCAGGTTAAAGCGATCATATGACATATCTCAAGCAATCTGTCCCTCCCAAAGCTGCAAAGTATTAGGGAGAGGTTCGGACTGAATTTCAGATACTATGCAAAGCAGGTCATCCTCTGTTTGTTAGGAACAAAACTAGCTTGTTTCTTACATTTTATGCTTGTGAGTTTAAAGACAGATCAGAAGATGATGAATAATCTGTTTTATATTTTTTTCAGTAATCATGTTAAATATCATGGTCCAGTAGAGCATGAAATTTGTCTTAACAGCTAGCAATCCAATGGATTTAAGTACCCAGCTGCATTTTCTTCCTTACAAACTTTCTGGAAGCAACTTCTTCCAACACTGGCATGCAGTAATTCGAGATTCACTTTAAGATCCATCAGTGTCACAGATCCATATTCATTACAGGGGTAGACTGAGCTTGTGCTGAGCAGGCTGGGCTGAGCCACATGGGGAAGGGGAGCACCTAGCCAGCCTCACACCTCTTCCCACTGCCCCACATCCAAGGTGTGCTCCCCTCCCAGCAACTTCACAGGGGCTGCAGAGGCTGTGGGGGATACACAGCTTGGTCTAATGCCTGTGCATGGGCTCCAGGCTCTTGGTTCTTAAAACTGCTGAGTGAACACATTCAAAATTGAAATTAAAGAGGGCTACTTGAGTTCAGCCCCTCTGAAAATCAGAAACTAAGCAGTTCAGAGCTTGATAAATATTTTTTGTATTATGGAAATATATAGCCACTGCTGGAAAGTTTGCAAATTAAAAAACATTAAGGGTGCTTGAGCTCTAGAAAACAAGAAGAAAGCTGTGCAGGATAGGTGAGTACCTTGGGACTGCAGAGGTACAGAAAAGTGTGAAAGAGCTAATTCTCACTATATACCTTTGAATTGGTGATTCAATTTCATACAGACTAAGGCTGGAAAGGATTATTTCATTATCTAATATAATCCTTTTGAAATAAATGTGTTTTTTGTATAAAGTAAACTATTTACATTATGCATTAGCAATTTTTGTGAATCTCCTTTGCCCTAAATGTCCATAGAAGGCAAGGCAAACAGCCCCTCCCCCTTCCATTTTCCATCCATTTTGGATTTGATTCCTCTAACTCTTCATTGTTTTTTCACTGAATTTTGCCTGCGTTAATCCTAAATTTTGTGTCTGAAAGGTGAACATGGAAAAAGCCAACCCTGTAAATACGTGTTTCTATATTTCTTTCTAGATTAATAGCAGTTTTGCCTAAAACTTTAAAATTTAAAAATATTGTTGTACATGAAATCATATGCCTGGATGAAAGAAATACATTATTTATTTAAAACCTGCTTTTTTTCTCCCTTTCTCTCTAAGAGTTTAGCATATCAAACTTTCATCTCTGTTTATAAGTTGTATTCTAATAGAGAAAAATGTATTTTTAATTACACGATGTAGTTTAAAGGCACTAACACAAGTGGATGGGTATAAATGCTACCAGAAAATTTTATGCTTGTCCTTCCCTTAGATTTCCAGTCCATCAACTGCCCTACAAACCTCTGCCTCCACAGTTATGTCACACTTGACACGGGAAGATTTGGTCCCACGTACAGTATAAATCCTGCATTAACCATGGCTAAATTAAAACTGGACCATGCCAGTGCAGCTCTCTGCTCATCTGTGCCTTTTTGTTCTCACATACCCCTGATGAGCTCCAGCCTCTGGCTGCCCCTGTCCCAAGGGAATAGCTCCAGGCTTGTTCCTCATTGGTGCCAAGTGAACCCATGGGAACAGGGAGCCAGGGAGGGAGATTATGGGAAAACAACTTCCCCAGGATCTTGGGTAGGGGAAAGGGGATTTTTCTCGCGAAGAAACACTAGGCTTTCTTCCAACACTGGAGCCAGCACAGGGATGGATGAAGAGTGGGAGCCAGAGACCTCCTGTGCTGGGTCAGGCTGTGATGGCCCTGTGCAGGAAGTGCTTTCCTCCACTTTTGTCTCTGAGAGAGTTCTAAGAGGAGGGATGTTCCTTTCTGTGACTGGCTTTCCTGTCAGACCCCTGCAAGGCTGGCTCAGACCCGTCTTGTTTCCCCATCATAAGTGCTTTGTAGGGCCAGGGATCTCCCAAGGCTGGTAAGGATGATCAGACAAACCTGTCCACCCGTGAGCATCTCAGCCCACAGAACTCAGGAAGACCATGTGCATCCAGCCAGAGGATTTATGGACATCAAGGCTGAGGGGAAGTTGAGGAAAGCTGACAATTTATCATAATTACATGAATAGAAAATGTCTACAGAGTGTAGATTGTTCTTCCCTCAAGAGATAGATGTGAGAAATCCACCACTTTACCTCATAAACCGTAGGCAGGCAGGTGTCCTGGGTCCAGGTGTTGCTGGGGCACTCAGAAGACCTCAGGCACTGCTGGCTGCACCAGCCACACTGCATGAAGGCTGGTGCCAGCAGGCACTGGCTGCAGGACCTGAAATGACGGCAGCCCGGCCCCTTCAGCGGGATCTTTGTTATCTGTCAATGGAGAGACATGATGCACACATCCTTTTAATACATGCACTAAGTGGCAAGGAGAATCTCTATTTATGCATAGCATGCTGGTGCTACTCAGATTTCAGATGTGCAAGCCACAGTTCGACTTCTCTTTAGCTCAGTAATTATAGGATCTTATAAGTAATTTAACTGACATGATTTTAAATTCGCTTGGGAGAAACCCTAAAGGCATCTTAATGTTATATACAGTTACTACCAGCATCTGCTGTTTACAGCAAGATAGCATTTTTTGCTGATGGAGAAAGAAAACAGCAGTGTGCTCCTCCCAGTTCTGCATCTCAGTATGCCTGAGTTTATACATTTGTAAAAATAGGGATGATGGCTATTTCAGCTTTGGTGAGGCTGTATTAATATCTGTGGCACACTTACAGCACGTGATTGTCAATGTACTTGTTTTTTAACATGTATCATCAAAAAACCTATACTTTACCTAAAATACAAGTTAAAATTTGTATTACTTAAAATATCAGGATAGTTATGAAATAGTCACTCTAAACATATAAGAATTATTTTTGGTCAAAATATTAAAATCAGTGTATAATTACATTACTATATAAGTGCCTCATATTTCTTTTTACTTAAATTTATTTTGTACATTTTCAGAAGATCACTTTTATAAATATCTCATACATTTCTAATAAATGATTAATAACAATCTTTATGGCTGATATATTTCTGTAAATCCTTATAGAACTCAAGGGGTCAAATTATTGCTTACGATTATGGTTTAGGATTATCTGTAACATTATCTGCTGATGTTTTAAACCTATTCTTCAATGCATATCTACTTATGACAATAGCATATTTATGATAGCTCTTCATCTTTTATTAACTCTTTGTAGACTACATGCTAAAGTAATTTTCAAGCCTTACTGACCTACAGTTTTAAAGACACCCATGTAACTTGCACACACAACCCTCCTTAAAAAGTCACAATGCTATGACACAAACCAACAAAACCCAGGAAACTGAGCACCATTCTTTTCTTAAGCCATTGTGTGTTTTGTCTTTGCAAGCACTTGAATAAGGGACAGACTTTTAGCCTTAAAATTTGCATTTCCTGGCTTTTGGCTGGTTTATATCACCAGCTCTTACAATATTTAAACATTTCTCAATATTAGGCTGCCAGTTTGTTTAGTAGGGGAAAAATATACCTTGGAGAAAACTTTCACCCCCAGTGCTGTGAGGGAATGGCAGGGCTATGAGGATGCAGTGCACAAAGCAGCAGTGTGAACAGCTGCTGTTCTGAAGGCAGGTTTACACAGTGCACACGAGGATTAGATTAGGAACCACTCACCTTTTTCCCAGTCACTACCAGGGTATAGCCATCATCTGCTAATGAATTCTTGACAACAACCTGGGGAGAGATGGGGTGGGAGTCTAGCTGAAAGCTGACATGTGGAGCTGTGGGTTCTGAACGGGAAACCACTATCTAAGAAAGAAAGAAAATTTGAAAATCAGCAGGCAGTATGTAACAGAAATGCATGCTGCTCAGCTGTCTCATGTTCTCTGCTTGCATTAATTACTTTGCATTACATTGCATAATATTTTGCATAATGTTCCATCATAATCTGATTAAAGTGCTATAAAATCTACTTTATTTAATACAGCAAAATCATGGCTGTTGGAGGATCCTCAAAATATACTGTATTTATTAAAATATGCAGGAGTCACTGCATGTTTCCTAGTCCTTCAATTTCAGGTATTTATGAATCACCATAAAAAATGAAGATAGGTCATTTAGTTAGTCCTGCACATTTAGGAATGAGGAATTTTATCCACAATGTCTATTTAAAAGAATCTTAAAACTCTAGGTCTTCAGAAGTCAAAAACATTTCCTTTTATTTCCACTTCGGTCCTTCAGTTTGAAAAGCAAACTTTACCCTGTGTCAACAGTCTCTGGTCTTGCTGCCCGTGGGGCAATGAGATTGCAGAGCTACGCCAGGTGCTGCGGGGGGCTGCTGTGGGCACCCCTCCGAGCCACAAGCACACAGAGCTCAACCCCCAGAGCTGCCGAGACAGCCATTGCTCTGTCTCTCATTGCAAGATTTGGCTGGGCACCCTGAGCTCCGGCTCCTGTTGATTTCTGTGTGAGCTGGGTGTCCAGGACTGAGCATTCAAAGCACTTCTTAAATTACAGGGAATGTGGAGGCTCCTTAAGGAGATGCTCCAAAACAGGAGCCTGATTTGGTCGTCTCGAAGCCCCTTCGCAAAAACCTTCTCTCTCTCCCTCCCTCTCTCTCTCTCTCTCTCTCTCGATTTTAGGAGATCTTAGGGAGATTAGTCACACTAGTATGAAATTCCCCCACTACTCATCTTTCTGCATCTTGAGTTACCTAAATCCTTCTGAGAATCTGGGCCTATTCCTGCAAACACACGCCTAACTTTACTACTGTAACTCTGTTGACTTTAACGGGATGAGTCATGGCTGTTAAGCAGAGGCATAAAGCATCTGCACATCGGGGCGGATATTTGATAGCAACATTTTATAGGCTCGGGCCTGCAATCCAGAAGGATGTGCGCCCAAATGTGATAGCATCAGGCAACAAAGGCAGAGGATTGTTTACATGAGGGAAGATCATGTTCATGTTTCAAAAGCTGTATCACGTGTAGTTTACTTAAGGAATTTAGATAATCAACATTTGCTGAGAAGTTAGGATTCAATGGGATTCATTATTTAAAAAGATTGAAGCTATTCTGGAAATAACTTGTATGTCAAATGTTTCATTTTTTACTATAATGAAGCTTTTCTTCTGACCCTGAAGGCAGAATCAGAACAGCCAGGACATTGACTTACACGATTTCACTGGCTTTTCACACTGCCAAGGTCTTTCAACAAGATGGCTGACTCCAAAACTAGACTTAGAGATGCTGTAATTATAGCTGATGTTTTGATGTAATTCAAGACTTAAATAAAATATATAAGCAGTTAATTCATGCCAATAACTGCTTCACATCCCAGAGATATTTCTAGTTTGGCGTTGCAAGAGACCATTTTTTTCTTTAAAAATGAAACTGGCTTTGTTACAGGCTTTGCTATGGATTTATTTCACAGCACAGAAAGTACAGATTTTAGAAATCAATAAGGTATGATCGTTTTTGGTGACACAGAAGTATGGTCTCTGACTCAGTGTAATAGGGCATGAGCTCTGTTTTTCTATTCAGGACAATGAAAAATAGAATGGACTGGAAAGCTGCATGAAAAAGCTTGATTAATGTTGGCATTATGGGGAGAGGTAGCACCACAGCTGCAAATACCTTTTTAGTTGATCATTAGCCGTGTCTCATCTCGAATACCCACTGCTATAAAATGCTAAGAATTCTTTTCCATCATTAATCCAGGCTTCCTCTTATTGCCAAGCATTCTTTCTGATTGAGCCACAGTGTTAACTCTTTAAACACATCTGCATTCCAGCCTCAGAGCAATATCTAAAAATTTGGATTCCATCTCTACAATCTTGGAAAAATTACTCGGTACTTTAAACACCGGCTGACCTTTATTTTACTGAGGTTGATAGTCAAATCACTTGCTCAAAGCCCAGGTGACTAGACTTTGACCTCATGACATACAGGGAGCTTGGATTACACTTCCTAGCTCATGGAATAGAAGTTTGGATTTTGCTTAGAACTAATCTACCAGCCTACAGTGCTGCTATAACAGATACTAGATGCAAAAATGTTCTTTTTTGTCTATACAACTGTGTGATTTTTGCACACATTAGCCCAGTCCTTGAAATTCTATCTTACCCTTATCCAACATAATCCCAAAAAAAAAAAGCAATTTGAAGACAGCTTCTACAGCAGGAGGAAGAGGCTACTTAGGACTCCAGTGTCGTTCTCATAAAGCTCTGATTTTTATGGCTTGGGACTGAGCTGGTATGTGTGCAGCATAAATTTCATCTGCCATGGAGACACCAACATACAGGGACCTCTACCATGAAAATGGTTCAGTACTACAGGAGGATTTCCCTCTGCAAAGACTATAAAATCCTGAGGGTTTGGGGGATGTCTTTTTTGGTGGGGGGAGACTGAGTGTTGGATTTTTTTGCTGTTTTATTTACATTTTAGTAATTAATTTATTAACCAAACATTTCTCCGGAGCATAAGAGAAACGAAAGCTTATTTCCATGCCTGCACTTGAGCAATTAGGAGGGAAGGTCTAGCACAGATAATTAACCAAAGGAGAACACACAGACATTAGCAGTAAATGGTCAATGACTGCAATAGTAACAAGTCACCAGAGGTGTTCTACAAGCTGTCTATGCTGGGGTCCATACTGTTCAATGCACCCGTAAAAGAGTTAGAAAAGTGGTTGAACAGTCCAGTGATAAAGTTTTGTGATGATCTGAAGGTATTCAATGTGGTTATGATGAGGACAGACTATGAAGGATGGCAGAAGGACTTTACAAGACATCCTCTCAAGGAAATAAAATGGCAGGTGAACTACAACAAAGAAAATTAATTTAAAGCAGTATATGATAGATAGTTATCTAACTGCTTACCAGCAGCCAAAACCCAACCTAATAAAAACTTAGAAATTATTAGAAAAAGATTAGAGAACAAACCAGAAAACACCCAGATGTCGTATAAATTCATGGTTTGCCTGAAACTTAAAATCTCAGTGTAGTTCTACGTGCCTCCTGGCAAAAAGAGCATGTTAAAAAGGGGAAAAGCTGAGAGAAGGGTAACAAAGATGATCAAAAGGCTGTAATGAGCAATGATTGAGTATGGTACATGTGGAATCTCTATGAAAAAGGAACAGAGAATCATGAGTGGGTAGAGACCAACCACATACTCTCTTCTACAACTACTCAAAAGGGGTTTGTAGCCAGCTTGGGGTTGGTCTCTTCTTCCAAGTCACAAGTGACAGGAAAAGAAGATGGCCTCAAGTTGCACCAGGGGAGGTTTAGATCGTATTTTAGGGAACATTTCTTCACCAAAAGGGCTGTCAAGCAGTGGAACAGGCTTGACCAGGGAAGTGGTTGGGTCACCATCCCTGGAGGTGTCTAAAAGACATATAGAAGTGGCACTTAAGAGCATTGTTTAGTCCTGGACTTGGCAGTGGTAGGTTAATAGCTGGACTCAATGATACTACAGGTGCTTTCAGTCCTAAATAATTCTATTATTCCATGATTTAATTCTAATAAAAATTCTAAACACCACCAAAAGACAAAAACAAGACTTGGGTGCAAGGCAAACAAAAGAATATGACATCCTAGCAATATGAAATGACCTATGGTACTTCCTGCCAAAGAATGTGGAGAACAACACACCCAAGAGAAATGAACATTCAAAGGGAAACTCCACAGGTACATGGAAAGAGCTAAACAGACAAAAATCAATAGCTCAGGGAATCCCCAGAAAGGAAATTAGCTGGAGACTTGAAGCAAAAGGTAGTAGCTATGTGTGTCTGGGTCACTGGGCATCCACTTGTCAATACCACTGGAGACAGAGCACTAAACTAGAGGGACCCTTCATTTAAGTCTGTGTGGCTCTTCTGATATCTTTTGAGAATCATGTTCAATATCAGTAACTATGACAAAGACAATATTTATGTCTCTCTATTTCGAGAAAAACAAACTATTTTCTTCCAGCATAGCTCAGTCTACTTCCATGAAGTACTTCCATGGAGATAACAGCCAACATTTAATTAATTACTGAATATATTAATGTATTCTTTGTATTGGAAGTCAGTGATCACTTTAAGTCCATGAACACAAAAATTATTAGTTTAAATAATAATAATTATTAATATTAGTAATAATATATTAATATTAATACTAGCCATCAGCTAGTATTAATGTTAAATATGAAGACTTGAGTCTAGGTTTGCCTGTGTAATATGTAATAACTTAAGTTGAAAACCAGCATGCAATAGCTTATTTTAAAAATCATTCTGATGCTCAGTTCTGCTAGTCAGCAGGATTGAATTACAAATGTTACTGTCTACATGTTGAAATATCTTCTGCAAAAATGAGAGGCCTTCTAAAAGGAATCCAATCTAAGTATCATATTGTTATTTTTTCCCTAGATGTCTGGCAGGTGTATGCCATTACCCAGCAGAGATAGGCTCAGGGTTAACTTTATTGTGCAATGCCTCAAATGCCCTGGGATATGCAGCATAGCTTTGCAAAGGGCACATATGTGGCTCTCTAAATGCTGTATATCATTCTAATCCATGAAGAATATAATGGATCTCTTCTGAAGAGTGTAAGCTTTTCTACTCAAACTGAATATTAAAACATATGTGCTCTCAAACCAGTTATTCAGCACCAGGTGTTGATTTTAATTTGGCTATGGATTTTGCATTATGCAGGGTTTGATACCTTTTTTGCCCTGGGAGAATTGAGATACATTCTTTACCACAGAAAGAACTGCTATCATAAATTTCAAAAGTTGAGCTACCGATATGAAAATGCTACTTATCAAGAGTTTGCCACAGTTTTCTGTTGGCTTTAAAATGAAAGATGTAAGGATTGCAGCTATTCACATCCCTACAAATGCTTGCGTGCACAGTTTGCATTTAGCCTTAAATAGGTCTGACTGCCAGTATTGAAAAGCCAGATGAATTGCTGGGCCACTGAGATGGGCCACTGAGAGCAGTGGACACTGAGGACAACCTCTGCAATGACTCCATGGGCATCCCATCACTCTTCCCTCCTCCAGGCTCTGCAGGGGTTAAAGTCCATGCTCATATATTTCTTGACCTTCTTGCACTTGCTTCAAATATGGCTTGCCACTTGCATGGGTGGGCTTTATCACAACTACATTTGTCTAGAGGGACAGGAACTGCATCAAGAGAAGTTTGATAAATTCAAGGGTGTATATGGCTGCTAGTACACTACAGTATAAACTGGATTTAATCGAGCACAGTGAAAGATGCAAAGCTCTGTATTTCTTTGCTCTGTGTCAACTCATTTCGCTGACAGGCACCATGGCTCTGAGTCTTGCTTCCTGGAGTGATGAGGTCTTGCTGCTTTGCTGTTTGCAATAGGAGAGCAATGTTGAAGACTTGGCTCTCTTGCTGAATTCTCGGACAAATTTTCCCAATTCTTGAATGCAGTTACAAATAAAAAGCAGATGTGATGGTTTTTTCACTGATTTCTGTAGCTTGCATTATGTTCCCTGGCATGTAGTCTATGAAAGCAGCTACAACACATGCTAAGTTCTCTCTTTTTGGGGAAATGAGATGTGTGTTAAAGTTTGGTTGTGGTGTTTGTTTTCAATCATAAGTATTCCTGGGAAATGAGTGCGATTATCAAGTATTCTGTCTACTTGGATGTGAAAGACAACAGATTTGTGCTCAGTGTGTGAGAATTTCCCAAACTATTGATTTGTGAGTGCTCCATTCCTATTCCTGATCAGACAGAATGGCAACAAAAGAAATGATAAGGCAGCAGGTTAAGGAAACCCCATTTATCATTCAAAGCAGAATGAAATTATGAAAGTCATTGTCACAGCACACCACAGAGGAGAGAACAAAAATAAATTTTAAAACCAGGATAAATGAGACCACAAATTACTATTAAGTACCAAATATGGGTGCAAATTTACAGCTCAGAGTATCCCTGGCTCACTAAGTGCCAGAAGCTGGAGGATACTGAGAAAGGTATGACTGTGTGCTTTTACTTGCCTCATACCTTTCCCTTATCCATCTTAGCCCCTGTCAGAACTCTGCTCCTTGAACCCTTATTGTAACCCCATATAACCCTTCTTAGCAAAAAGTCTGGTTAAAAATACTGTGATATAATGGTTCTCCAGAATAAGGTTTATATTAATCTGTACTGCTGCACGCCTGACAAGTGCAGAGAGCCCCCTGGGAGGATGAGGGGCCTGTTGCCTGATGTGCAGTACTCCATCAAGGCCTATCTGTACCATCATGCTTTGGTTTTTGTGCCCAAAGCCATTCTCTGTCCAGAATCTGTCAGACACGACAGTGCATTACCATGTTTTGCTAATGCTTGGCTTTTCAGCTAGAGCTGGCTCATGTTCAGCCAGATGGGACAGGACTGCAGCCAGCACGGGGCTGATGTCACCTCAGAGCCTATGTATGCCCATGGGAAGACCCTGTCCTCACCTCCAGAAGGAGCAGGATGGATGTACCCCTGAACCACGAAGATGAGAGGGCCCACGGTGAGGTCCCTCATTCTGCACCACTGCTGCCCTGCTGTGCACTGAGTTTCACAGGCATAGTCTGAAGGATGAGGTGGCCCTGCTGCCAAAATTGCATCTATAGAGAGTGGTTGCCTGTTGTAGCTGTAAAACATACAGTGAAAACTTCTCTAGTCCCTCTTCCTCAGGAGGGTCACCAACAAGCATCTGTGGTGCTTTTGCTGGGGTGCTAAGTCACTAAGGCCAGCTTCAAGTGCAGGGGGCACATGCACTATTCTGCTTCCAAACATAATCTTAGGCTGAAATCCAGCCTCTGCTACGCCAAGAGCATTGATCTCTTGTTCATTGTTACGGCCAGACCAAATGTGAGCTTTTAAGAATAAATCTTGTTAGATGTTCCCATATCCCACACTTCCCAGAGCTACAACAAAGATTTCCCCTTCCTGAAGAGCTCATTTCATCATCACTCTAAAAACACTCTCTGAAATAATGCCAACTTCAGGCAGAAAAACCCCAAAACACCTTGACATAAAGCAAAAAAAAAAAGAGATATTTTATCTCAATACATCATGGAGTGGGTTTTTTTCTGACGAACTATAATTTCCCAGAATACTGGCTGGTAATATAAGTGTATTTTCCAGTTTTAAGTTGTATTCTTAGCATGGCTTGGTTTGAGCAGAATAAGGCTGTTTTATACCGGCTGAAAATCTGATTCCTCAGCTATAGCAGTGACTGGGTGCTGTTTTCTAATCAAATAACCACTGTGAAATACCTGATTCACTTTGCACCCAACAGCTGTAGTTACAGTCTGTGTTCCCACTCACAGTCTGAAAACAAGCACAATAAGAAAGGCTGAAACAGCTGCAACTTCTCAGCAGAAAAAAAAAGAGAAGGGAAAAAAAAAAAGTGTGTTGTCAGGCTCCAGCTTAGGAAGGAAGTAAAATAATTTTTCTTTTCTGTCTCATGCATGTCAGCTGTCTTAGAAAAATTATTACTGGTCTGTTTTGTAACAGAAACTCCACAATATTTAGTAAACTACAAACTCCAATCTATTCATGGCCAAATACAGATTTGACATTTCTGATGGCAGCCAAAACATGCTCAATATGTGAATGGGCTGCAGTACTTTTCAGGAGAGATCTGGAATTCACCTCATGGCCTTAATTATCCTCCTTAGAAGAACACATGCATCTTCTGCATTTGGACCATCCAGATTGATTTTATTTTAGTTACAGATTTTGGCTGAAAAAAATTAAACATTTAGTGAAGGAGGCTATATTTACTTTACAGTATTAGTGCTTTCCAAAGCCATTCAAGTGAATAACTCTATTTTATCAAACTAGGAGCAAAAAACAACAGGAAATTATTCCTTGGTTGGATAAAACGTATCTGCTTTTGCATTCTGATTATTACTGGTTCTTTAGAAAGTTTTATTTAAATAAGTGAAATGTGGGCTATGTTCTGAATTGGGTCATTAACAATTCTGATGGGTAATGCTATAAGCTTTGGAGGAATCACTTCCAAAGTTAGGAACTATTCATTGTGATACATCCCTAAATACATCAAACCCCCAGAATCTGGTAGCTATCACCTACAGAAGGAAAAGCGTACATGTCAAACCTGTTGAATTTTGCAGCAGTGCTGTGCTACAGCCATGAACTAAAGAGAGAAAAAGAGATAGAAATAGAATTGGAGACAAGAGGAATGTAGGAAGATGATGAGCAGAAGAAAAATAAAAGGAGATGGAGAGACGACAAGAAAGAGGAAAGAAAAAAAAAGAACCAAGTGGTTGGCTGCTGATCAAGTATAAGAAAGTATAATGGGGGTATATGATAAACATTTTCAAATAAATTTCCCTCAGGTTCAAAAGCTTGCTGCTGCACCTACTGGCTTCCACAGCACAGGCTTGGAGCTTCAACTCAATCTAGATGACAAGATCACTAAGTTTTCAAGAGGGCCTCCCCCTAAATGTTTCATAACAGCTAAAATAAACTCTAAATTACTACAGCAAAAATGTGATTCAAATGTTCATTGCTTTCACCAAACTTCTGCATATTTGGACACTTCAGGGTGCTGTTGTCAAAGACAGATACTTTACTACTACTTCTTTTAATCTCATGGATGGCTGCTAGTACTAAAATTTATGTCAGAAACTAAATTGTCTAAATATAATAAGGTTTGGTATTTCAAAAAAGACACAAGATGATCTGGGTGCACTTGAAAGGCTGAGCTGATTTTCTAAATATAGAAAGCTATACATGATTTTTTTTCTTTTGCTTTTGAATAGTTGGCATGATAATATTTTCTCAAAATACTAACACAATGCAACCAGTTTTAAAACAGGTTCCCTGATAGGTAGAATTTTGTAACTAATTTTCTCTGAAAGCATGCCTGTGTCTGAAGTCAGCTTTGAATAGCTACAAGTTACAAGAAGATTGCACAGGAAAATTCAATATTTGCTTGTACAAAGACCTAAAAATATCAGTGCAAAGGACTGTGCAAAAGTGAGATGCATAGTAAGGGAAGAGCTGAGGATTCTTTGTGATATGTTCCAACAGATTTGTGAATGAAAAAAAACCCCCAGCATTTCGTTTCTTTGCTAAAAATATGTGGAAGTCTTTGGGGATATCTTTTTGATGAATTAAGCTATTGTTGAGTTATCCTGATTTTTTTACCCATTTTACTTCAGTAATGGTCATATAATAGCTTAATTTTTAATGATCTAAATTTCATTGCAGTTAATAGCTATATTTCCATAGAAACACTACAAATCTGCTTTAGTTGGGCATTTCCTAATGAACGTTTGAAAGCACTCCCTAGATTACTATTAGAGAAAAAAAAAAAAAAGTAAGAGAACATTAAATTCTGCAAAAAATCTATGTCTGCTGTATCCTACAGATCTGGTATCCCTTCCAAATATGATTTGAAGACAAAACAAATACTAACCATTTATTTGGAGGTATTATCATTAAAGGTAGTCAGTATGCTTATTCTCCTGCTAGTTCCACCCAACCCTCAAAGAAAGAGCTCCTGTTTAGTACAATATGAGCCCAATGCTGACTTCCCCCTGTAGCTGAAGCCAGTCTGACTCAATGATGAGAATATTTCTGCTAATGGCCATGTGCAGTTTACACAATAGCCTTTTCTTTTGATCTGTAACTGAACCTGGAATGGGAAATGTATTCTGGAAATATTTAATTGTTCCTTGAGTTGGGCAAACATCTGAATGAAGTGTATGCTGCAGGATTTGAATGAATAATTTAAAGAACATTATAAATAAAAGTAATGCTCCCTTGTGCTTTCTACCAAACCTTCCTAAAAGCTTTGTGACAGCCCAGAAGTAATGCTGGGAGTAAGAGAGTAGTTGTTATTAATTGTATTTTGTAGATAAGGAAATTAATTCAGAAAGGTTAAACAAATTGCTCATTTTGCTGTGTGAATCAGTATCTGCTTTCAAGAACAGAGAGCAGTTTGGGCCCATGCTCAATGTGTAGCTTTTAGCATTTGCCTTTCCTGCACAGAAGACAAACTGCAGCTTGAATTTACCAAGGTCATCATGGGAAGTTAAGATAAAACTAGCAGGGTTGTCATTGAGAGTTTTGTCAATTTTTTTTTTTTTTTATTTTTTTTTTGTGAGGTGGGGAAAGAGAAACATGACTTTCCCTACTTTTTCATCTGTCCTTTGTGGCAAATCACTGTGAACTCCTTGCTTGTGGAAGCGCTACAGAATTTGCATTATGCAGCTGGTTCTATGTCCATTCTGTGCAGAAGACTGGAGGTATAGGATTCCCTTTAACCAGACAGGGTGCATATACTGAGGAAAATATATACATAACCCTATGCACTGCATGTGGCAAGAAAATGAGGGGAAGGGAGAGAAGAGAGAAAAGGCCTAGTTCTGTTAAAGGCTCCATGTGCTCAAATATTTTCTAATGGAAGGTTATGGGAAATGGGAAAACTGGAATGGCACAGCAACTGATGGCCTTCTCATTAACTTTCATGACTCTCTACAGCCTACAGAACAAGAAAGCCAGAAGACTGTCCATACTTCAGGAAGTTTTCTAGATGACAAATAGTATTGGCAAATCGAAATAACACAGATCCTTGGGTGCAAGGAGGATCCAGGCTGAGATGCACATCCAGGCTAGACTCTGTGGCAGCTGGAGAAGCCAAGCTCTCCAAGGAAGTTACTATAGGATCACAGTGTTTGAAACAAGATGGGTGAACTCAAAGTATTTTGTCTTTGTCTTCTGGTGTTTGATTTTGACTACCAATGTTTTAAAAGACTGCTGCTTGTATGTGTTATATTTATTTCATTAGTCACCTACAAAGAAGTCATGTAGTATAATCTACCTGTCTAGATTAGTTATGTACGTACTGGAGGGAGACAGAATACTCAGGAGGGTGATTTATCACTTTTTAATGAAAACTTGCTTCAAGACAGGAAGAACTGTAATCCAAAAGAACAGTCAGATAGGAGTGAGCAAGAGCCTGAAAATCTAATACACATTTAGAGAAACTTGAAAGTAGGTGGAGAAGGAGCTAATCTCAATTCTACAGCTGTGAGTCATAGGCTATGGGTACACTAGTAAGGAATTTGGTGCCAGAGGAGTGGATCAGTATATAGAAACAACTAATGCTAAGGCTCCTGCTTCTACATTATAAACTGTCTTGGCATTTCACATTGAATAGATTTAATCTGATCCTCTAGAGTAGATGACCATACAAAGTGCATTTTTGAAGCTGTTTGAATAATCAGTCACTGTTTTAGATCTTTCTGCCCCAGCTGGGGTTGAGGCATATTTGATGTCTAACCAACAGGCTGCTTTCCGTTTAGTCTTCTTTGAAAGAACTCTTGTTTGTATAGACCAAAATTGTTCTGTGAACAGCTAGAGATCATGGTAGAATTTGTGCCCCAACCACTGTTCCAAACCACAGACTCCAGGTAAACACTTAAAATACTGAATGCTCTATTAGACATTTTATTTATATTCTGGAAGCTGTATTTTATTTGGTAATTTCAATTTTCTAATGAATGCCCTTTTAAACTGGGGTAATAATGCTCCTCACTTTTCACCATCGTGCTAAACTCTAGTATGTTTCTTTATTATGAAGTTCTTGCAGTAATACGGTGTTGGAACCCTGGAGGCTGAAAATTTCAGGCTTTCTGAGCTGAGGGGTGCTGACCCTCAGGCAAGCATCACATTTGACTTGAGGCCTTAGAACATGCTTGAGATTGTGTGATAGTGCATGTGTGGTTTGAGTGGTGTTGTGTGATCCCACAAGGTGAAAAATGTAGATTTAGGGGTTTGGTATATAATAATATGTGTGGACCAAAATAGAAGATTCAATGCGTTGCCTAAGTTCTTCTTCTTTACGTATTTAGGTGGTTTTCTCTAATTAGGTAAAAATAGTCCACATTGCGGGCCTCAGATAGTCATTATTAGGTCAAAAATATAAATAACATAGGTGTCACCTTACTATTGAATAATTATCTCTTAAATAGCCTCTAGCAAGAATTAGAAGCACTCCATTTTTGTCTCGTTTCTCTAACTTGCAAGTTGGAGCTCACGCCTCATGAGACTGTAAATAGATAAGACATAATAAACAACCAAAACCGAACTCAGCTCCATGTTTCCCATGTCTTTCATCCTGACCTCAGCCGAAATAAAGCAGACAGAACTGTAACAATATGGTAATAGTTACCTGCATGAAGCGGCCCTCTGAAGTTCCCAGATTAGCAATGGTAAGGTTCCCGTTGGTGAAGACGGATATTGAAGTTAACAGGACGCTGTTGAACTGGCCCATGAACAAGTCAACCCTCTGCAGAGGAGTCGTAACTTCTAAGCGATATTCATCATCTTGTGCTCTGCAGTATGAAGCGTTTCTTGAAAAAGCCTGTTTGAAAATGAAGTACAGATGAGCACTTTCTTTATGAGTAGCACTAGATCTTTGTCAGAATGAAGTCATTTAGCACAAATGCATTTGACCAAAAGTATTTTAAGATGTTTCATACTTAATTGCTTCATCAGTTATGATGTTCCACGAGGAAAGCAAAAACTTCTTAATGTTATGGGAATGTTTCTATTAACTTTTAAAATCCCATCTGCAGGGATAAGACATAGGGTTTTTACTTAACTAGATGACAACTAAATGTGTGTAAGCACATATATCAAGGTGTCCTTTCTCCTAGTGACTTCCTTAATGCTGTTTCTCCAAGAGCCTGAGAATTCTTTTACTGCAGAGACTGCCCAGTGACACACCTACTTCTAAAACAGTTTTCTAGAAAAATATCATCTAACAACAATGTGATTTTTTACATTAAAATAACAATTTCCAATATTATTCTCCCTCTATTTTCACCACCTTTTTCAGAGATAAGACACCAAAGTGGAGAAGACTCCAGAGAAAGAAAAGGGAGATAAGTTAAGAAAAACAGGTTTCTGATTGTATGTTAAAATGAAACTATGGGGAAAACAGATTTTTAATTACTCAGATTATTGTATTGATTATCTATGGTTCAGGCACTATTTCATCTGATCTCTATATGTCTTGAGTGTACTAAAAATAATTGCAGCATTGCAGGATTTTCTCTTTCATTTTGGGAACAGAGATTGAATGTTTTAAATTTTCATTGGAAAAAGTCTTGAACAATACACTTTAAGTTATCTCTGAAGAAGAACATAACCTCCCAATAATTCAATAGTAATGCATTAACTGATAATTTCATTATTATTGATATTACATCATCTGTTTTGGGGACATTGTATAAAGATCTTTAACCAGTTTAAATTTGGAAGACATGTAGCATGTTCCCACTGTGACATACTTTATGAATAAACACTTAAGAAGATTATAAAGGATGTTATGGTGGTTCCCTCTGAAATCAATAGTGAGCTTAATTTCTCCTATTTTTTATCAATTTGGGTTTTTTGTCACAAACATGTTTTAAAAAAATCTTTTAAGAAGCTTGAATGAAACTTTTCAAGACAGTCAAGAGTCTTTTTACTAAGTCAAATAGATCTTCATCATACCTTTGAAGAGCATGTAGAACTAAAATTTTATTGTCTTCTTTTCTAGATTCAGATGTTTTTCCTCAAAGTATGGGAAAAAAAGCAATGAATGAAGAATTCCTTTTTGGCCTAACTCAGGTGAATTCTGGACAGAAACCCATTGAAAATACTATCAATCAAGGCATTGAAAATACTATCAACAAAATGTTCAGCCAAGTTCAGCCCTTTGCTGTTGAATTGTGATGTTTCTGAGCTGAGCCCAGCAATAGCACTGGCAGATGAGGTTTTCTGTTGTCCCTCGGAGTTGCAGTCAGCACTGGTGCCAGCTTTTCTGAAGGTGTCCTGTCAATTTACTGTATTATTTAGGTGAAAGCCTACCTTAGGCCAAATGAGATGTTGAAATCTCTGTGCAGTGTCTTAATGATACAGAAAAAGGACTTCTAAATTAGATCTGGTACATCTGTGACTTAACAGTTTGGTTATCCATATACTAAAGGTTTTACTCTATTAGTTTTCTTATTAACTGTCAATATACAGTGTATTTTGTTCAGCAGGAACTGAACTAATACTTTGAACTAGGAACACTGAACACACTTTAAGTATTTTTTTAACCAGGTGTTTGACTAGGTTAAATCATCAATGGGCAACTTTGGCTTTCCTTTGTTTTGGCCACCAAACAAGCTAAAAGCTGTATTATTTTGCACTCATATCCTACCCAGTCTAAAAGTATTTCTGAAACATCTGTGCAGATTACTCATACAATGAGTATGAATAGTTCAACTGCAGAAAGATATACAGTTTTCATGCTTTTTGAAATTAGGCAGATTTCTGATTTTACCCTCCCTCAACATGGGATCTCTGCTCTTTCCTGTAACTGCTTTTTTCCATGAGCAAAGACTTTGGAGAGAGATGTTTCTGTGCTAAGCTTAAAGTACTTCCTCCTACACAGTCGTTTCAGCACAATTCAAATATCCCAACATGCTGCCTTCATGAAACCCTGTTCAAGCTCTTTGGAAAAAATGGCTAGGTTTTCCTGCTTGCCCTGACACCTTTCTTAGCTTCTCAAAGTCAGCTCAGCCACAAAGTCAGCTCAGTCTTCCTCAGAGATGCCATAATTTTGTCTCTCTTCTGAAGAACCTGCAGATTGTTACACATATGGTTCTTACAAAACCTGGTGCTTCGTGGATTAACCATAATATAGGGTTGGCTGTTCAAGAAATAGGAAGGCTTTGATCTTTGAGTAGAAATTCAGAGATTAAAGGCTACTTAGAAAACTAAAGGAAGATTGATAACAGGGAAAACTTTGTCAAAGATGCTGCTTTAAATCAACACTTTTAAGCCTGGTTCTCTCTCTCTCTCCCTCCCTCCCTTCCAGTATACACATAACTATCCATTTGGCTGTCAATGTGGAAAAATAACTGATGTCAGATGATGCACTCTGGATATGATGCCAAGTTCCACTGAGAAATCACACAACTATTGAAATGGACGATTAGAGCATGGGTAAGTGCTTGGGTTCAGCTATATTGCTTCTCTTGCAGGACAAGAGGTGCCAATTGTGCATGTGATTCATAGAGAGGGCTTTGTTATGGTTAAGCTGGCACAGGTGTGCCGCTGGAATGCAGTGAGGTGTGAGCAAGCCCTGCCTTACAGCTGTGTCCAGAAGGCTAGAAGATAATTAATGTTATCTTATTTGTTCATACGGGAAGTTGTGTTTTGGAATTTACCCTTGATTTGGTCCACAGAAGACAAACATGCCAAAAAAGTCTCTGGGCATTGCTGAGCTATCAGGAGTTGTCACTGTTTTGCAGCTAACTGATGGTTTATATGTCATATTCAGTGAGCATGAAAATAAAATATTTCAGATGGCGTTGCACATTTGAAGCCAAAAGTGCAAAGCGGGGAAGGAATTCTTACAGAAACTAATGAAAATCTCAGAAAAATACCCAGTGAGGTCGGTGTCAGAAAAATGATCCAAAAGTCTAGTCTCTACTCTGAATACTATACCCAGGAAAAAAAAAAATCCAAACATATTTTTGTGAGCTTTTCTCTAATTTGTAGTGACTGCAAACTGGGGAAACACTCCTCCAGACTCATTCTTCCAGAGCTGGTCCAAACCTGCTCTTAGTTAAGTGCAGTGCTCATATAGAAAGTTATATTATGTATAATGCCTTCATATTATGTTTAATGTCTTGAATAAACTGGAAATCAATGACTTAATCACTGCAGAACATTTTATACTACCTTGTGAGCTACTTGAAGGACATCATTAAAATTAAAATTTAATTTAACAAATTGGAGAAATGGTCTGAAAGTAGCTAGGTGATATTTCCTGATGTCAATCATAAAAAACCTGAAGTTATGATGTAAAGCTCAAATTAAGGTAGGAATATGCATGAGTTTTATTTCCTGCTGGTTTGTTTATATGACTTTTAACTTGTTGGCTGTCAAGAATCAAAATTCTAAGTATCAACTTTTTTTTTTTTTTTTTTTCTGCTGTGAACTCTGGGATTCTCTCGCAAGAGAAGTAGTCACCTACAAGAGCCAACAGCATTTCTCCTTTCATAGAATCAAAGAACCTCTTAGGCTGGAAAAGACCTTTAAGATCCGTGGCATAACATGGAGTAGGGAGAAATAAGTTATTGTTAAATGACCTGGATCCAGATGTCAACAAATGGCAAAAATCTTTTTCCAGAGAAACTACTGTAGAGTTTCTAAATGAATCGGTGATTCTACATAACAAATTGGTTACCAAGACCATTAAAACCTAAGAGACTGTGTAAGTTCCTCATCTCTTCTCTTGTGAAAGTCAGTGAATTAAGATGAATAGTCAAACTACAGTTTTCAGATTCCTATTGGAATCAAACACATAATGGCGAAGAATTTACATGTACAGCAGACTCTGAGCAGGAAGAGTAACCATGAGGAACACAGAAGAACCTTATCATATTTTCCTCTCTAAATATTTCCATGTATTTTCAGCCAATATAGCTTTGCTGTTCTTGATCCACCTTAATTTTCTGGGTAGTCTGCATTATTTCTCTTCAGGTGAGAAGCGCATTTGATCATTGCTCCTCTCCATTGAAAATACAAGAATGTAATTCTGGCACAAATAATCAGTGAAGCCAGGTATTTGTCTGAGGATGAGAGTGACTTGATCATCATCGTGGTAATGATGATTCTTGTAATCCTAAGGAAGGGAAAAATGAATCCTATTGAAGGGTTCAATTTTGCCAGTGGAAGCCAATTCATGTGCTAAACAGTTCCCACAGAAGCAGAGTCACAGTGCTTCTGGTTTCTTCTTGACTGGTGAACACCTTGAGGGTGTGTGGGTGCTGTGAACTCAGCCCAGTGTCCATGCACGACAGAACATGTCTGGGACAGGGGATTGGGTTCTCTGTTTCTAAGAACTGCTGAGGCAAAGAGCCTTCACTCTAAAAGGTAGAAGAGTTTCTTCCTCTTTTTGTTTTAAACAAAGAATTGTTACCCTCTTCTTCCTTCCTCCTTCTCCTCCCAATACCTTTTATGTATCTGAAAGCAATTCAAAGATTTTTATATGGAATACAGAGAAAGCATGTCCGTTTCTGAGAGTAAAAATTTTTAAAAGAACTCCATCAGTGTAAAATTTTATACAGCATCATTTCAGTAAGTCTTAATACTTGTTGCTTTCATCTACGCCTAAAATGAGACGGGGGAAGGAAGTCACTATACTGATGCTCCACTTAAAGTAATAGGTAGAAAAACATCCATGTTAAATGTAATTAGTTAATACAAATTAAGATGATTTCATGTTCTTTTGTCAAGATCATTCAAAGAGTTATTTGCTTTTGTCATTGAACAGTATTGCATTAGTTCTCATAATCTGGTTAGTGCATTAGCACTAAGTAAATCCTATTGATTCAGCAGACAAAATGGACCTAAGTAATCTTTGTATTTTGCTGATTTCCTTTATATTAATTTAGCATTTAACTCAGTATACAGATTATCGAAGAAGAGGTGTTGACTAATTACACATTTTTAAGAAATAAAGTAATGCATTGGAGATATTGTGCTGATGAAAGCAGTTTTGCTCTACATTTGTAGTGTCTATTAGGTGCATTTTTCATAGAAGTCCTTATTAACATGGAAGCTGTGGTAAAATAGAAAAGCTGGGAATTCCATCAAGACCAGTTATCCAAAGATAATGCTGAGTGTGGAGACCCTTATTCCAACAAAACATTGCACAACAACTGCATGTCTAGCCAAAACAGTGGCGCAACACGTGGGGACAGAAAGAAGTCAAGAAACTTGAAGAAAGTAATGCAATCTGCCCTAATTTCCACAGGCTATGTATAAAAGCAGGTGACATTTGCCTTAAGAAAATTAAGCTGCCATTATCACTTCCTGCAAGATCACTTCTCTAGCATTTTTTTGTTTTCACACACCCTGTAGACAGTGCAAGTAATAATTTCACATGGCTTTCTGAACCATTTATGCCATGGATCCTCTTCCTCAGCATTATTACTCTTTTTTTTTTTTTTTTTTTTTTTTTAATTTACTGTGGGATTTGATTCTGGTTTTACTTGTATGTTTGGAAATGAGGAGTAATTCCGCTCTGATGCAAAAGCTGTCTGAGATCAGAAACCCACATGCCACCTAGAAAGTTTGAGTAACGCAGCTCTCTCCTGGATAGTAATTACCTACTGTTGCTTTAGTGAGCAATAATGATGGCCAGATGTGGTCCTGAGTCAGAATAAGTAGAGTAAGTAGAAAACTGCTGAGGTAAGGTGGATGCTGAGTGAGCTGAAAGGCAGATGTCTGCTTTGTCAGGACTTCTGTGTCTCTCCATTGTTTGGCAGCAGAACACGAGGAAAATTCATTGCTTGCTTAGATGTGTCAACCACCTACCAAGGACAGGTTGGATGAATCCAGGACTTAGATCTGCACACAGCACACTGCATAATCAGCTTCTCTTTCTCTAGAACTTGGAGCTGTGCTTAAAGAAATCCAAGCAGATCCTTCACAAAGAGCTGAGATGGTCCCACTGCAGAATAGTCATCAGCAGACTTGACATGAACTTAATCTGGCATTAAGGAGTCTCAGAATTTGGTCTGAACCCAGGAAAAGAGGGTCAGATCTCAATATTATACAACTTCAAGGAGTGTCCTTAGTATTATGTAACTACTAGTATACATTTTGGACATCTCTTTTTGTGGGACTGTAATTTTTTTCTAATTTGCAAGGCCACACAGGATAAGAAAACTCTACTTTGTCCAGTTCTAGTCTTCAGATTTATTTAAAGGCCTTCAGAAACTGAGACACACAAACAGATATCCATTTTAACAAAATAAAAATTACTTTCTGACTGAAATGATTTCTGTGCAATTCCAGAGAAGAGCAGCAGAGTCACTTTTCCACAGTAATAACCAAGAGGGAACCCTGCCTTCAGTGGAAGAATTTGATTAAAAAGTCTGGAAATGGAACATTATTAGTAAGTCTGGCTGATAAAGCCATGCCCTTTGCAGAAAATGGTAGTTTAATGGATACTACTTTTTCACAGAGAAATCCAGCTTTCATCAAGAAGATGATAAAATGCCAAGCAGCAGCACTGGGAAGCAAGGAAAGGCAGGTCCCCAACTGGACACCAAGAGAAGGAAAACTGTAGTTTTTGCAGCCATTGGTGTCTAAGAGGTTACCCCCAAACTCCATAGCTCCTGGGGCTCAGAAGGATCTGCAGATATATCTACCACTAGGGGTTGTGTGGTACTTTCCACAAAAACTCTCTGACCTGACTTTTTCCTTGTCTTTTTCTCAGGAACTCCCTCACGAGGGTATCCATGTGTCAAGTCCCAGAGATGGAACAGCCCTTACCTCTGTAGCCAAGTGTTTGCTAAATCTGGTTCAGCCTGAGATAACCTTACCCAGACCCACACTTGTGCTCATACCTCCCCCCTACACACTCATACCTGTGTCCCTCTCCTGCAGTTTAACTGGAGACCAGGCTCTCCCTGCAACCCCTTATGCCAGGCTGTTTGTCCCAGTCAGGTCTTCCATGGCCAGGTGGGTGGTGGGATGTACCTACTGGTGGAGGGGAGCTGGCTGGTGAGCACAGCCTGCCTTGCACTCCACTGGTACAGGCACAGCAGAGACCCTCGGTGCTGCCAGGACTGAGGGCAGAGGGGCAGGGAGGGCAGAACAGGAACGTGCATGCAGCCCATCCCCCTATTAGCAGGGTTTAAGTATGTCTTAAAGGGTGCCAGTATGCTTTGTCTGTCATTCTGCCCTCCTCATTTATTGTTCTGAGACACCAGAATCCCAAGAGGAGCTTGCATATGAATGGGAACAGATTTCGTGCCCAGGCAGAGTGCTGTATGCCATCTGATATAGCATTTCCAGAGGAATAAATGACTGGACTAATCTAATGGATTCTGGTACCTGACTTTTAGGGAAAATATTCAGTCACATTCTACTCACAATATAAAAACATCTCCATGCGGTGAGATTATCTAAGTAATTCACAACAACCCATTTTAATCAGAGATATGTGGTGTTATTTTTAAACCTGCCAAAATTTTATGCCAAATGATGTGGGATATTACAGCTACAGGGCCTCAAAAGAGTTATTTGTCTCTGTTTATTTTATTAAATATTCTTAGACACAGCCTTAAGACGACAGATCAATAAGTGCCTTTGCGGTTTCCTGATAGAAGGCAGCAATTATTTTCTTCCATTACAATATAAGCATAACCTAATTTTACTCATCAATCATGTGTGTAATGGCAATAAAGAAGCATGACCATGTGTTTATTTTACCCTCTCTTTATTTTTTGTTTTGGTGATCTTCTGTTTTGCTTTCATGTTTTCCAAGTGTCTATGCCTTTCATTTAACAGGAATTGTGACCAGTTTGTCTTGCTTTATGACACTCTCTGAGAGCATGGTGGCAAAAGCCTGTCAGTGGTTTATCTTTTCCTGTAAGGTCTAAGTATTTTAGGCCTTCACCTGAACTTTCCTGTAGAAAAAAACCAAAGACATAAGATCTTTACAGAACTGAATTTGGATTTCATTTTTAGAGTTGTTTTATCATGTAAGTCCATAATGATTAAAGTCAGGTAATTTGGCTTACAATTGTTTAGCATGTAAGAGATTCAGAAAGGACAAAAAAAGCCTGTAAGATCTTGATCTATCTAATGACAATTGAAATGTATAGTTGAGATTGTCAAGGCTTAAATCATCCCCTCTCTTGAAAAATCCCATTTAATCCATAGTGAAGATGTACACTACTGGACCATGTCTGCAAATGAAGTAAGCAGCATTTGTCTCCTCATCTAAGCACACCTCTGCTTTGAGGATACCACACTGGGGCTGATAATGACTAACTGACCAAAGAAACTCTGCTTAAAGACTACATCCAGTTTTCTCTTCATTGTGGGAGATTCCTGAACAGTGATTCAAACCCCCCCCAGCAGCCACCTCTCAGATATCTTTGTCTTGACTCAAGCAATAAAACCTCCTTACTATTACACTCAATTTATCTTTTAATTCAAAGTCAGTTTTGTTTCCATCTTGCTGTCATTTAAGTGTCAGCCAGCTCTCCACTGAAGTAAATTACTATGCAGTACTAACTGGCCACAGCTCTGCTGAAGTGCATCTGACATCAATCAGATGCTCTATCTGATTCACTTTTGCTAACTTCAGTGAGCCCAGGTTTTGGCTTAATATGTATTACACTGAAACACAACTGGAAATGTTTTATTTTGATTTTATGAAGTTTTCCATGAGCATTGGAGTAAGTGAAGCACAGTTGTGTCTAGATTTATATCTTGTGGTTGGTTGACTTTGCTCTCCTACTAAGTTTTAATGGAGACTTTTCCCATGGGTGAGCAATACCTTTTTCAGTCTTTATGAGTTCTTCTCATGTTTAGAAAGGTAGTCCTAAAATTTCATCAGTTTCCATAGCCTGAGCCTCTGGATTCACACTTAAATTCACATCTTTAAGATTTCTTATTGCTGAGGCTGTATGGATAACTAACAGAAAGACCACAAATAGCACGACATAAGCTTCATTCCTTTAGAAAACAAGGCCAAAACGGAACAAATTTTGCCAATCACATAAAGATGAGTGGAAGTTTTTCTTATGTTTGCTTTAAATATGAGAAGAACAAGTTGAGGAAGTGTTTTGGATGTATCATTCAGGTTTATTTTGATCTAATTCTACCTTTAGAAGCCTCATATTAAACAGCCCTGAGGGACAGCCACTTAAAAAGATGGATGACCCCAAGTCCAACAAAATTATGTACAATTGTCTTATGGGACTTTCTTTTGATAACATGAAATGGCTTTCATCAATCAGACACTAACTGTAAATTATCAGAGAGCATTTCCTTGCAAAGAGTGCTAGAAGCTCATTTTTCTTTTTAATGTTGAAGTTAGTGGTATACCATATTCACTGCTGGAGTGTTTTCACTGTCCTATGACTTAATTTTGCAGTGGTCAGTGCCTTTCACTTGTATGAGTGGTCTGTGGTTTTATTCTCTCAACATCAAAGAGAAAGATCATCTTGGCTGCATTACAAAAATAAGGCTTTAACTTTGCAAAAGTAAACTGTGCCAAACTCTCAGATTTTACAAAAGCTTTCTTTTATGTTGATGGTGTCTTACAAAAAGGGGAAAAATTGTTTTTGCCCTTATGTACATTTTTGCAACATATGAAGAAGGGCCCAAGAAGAGTTGAGGAGTTTGAGGGTCTTTTAAAATTAATTATTATTTAATCTCCAGCAAAATCAGGAAAGAACAGATTTGACATTTTTGGGACAAGCATAAGAAATAATGTGCTTTCTTTCTTTAGCCTGCTCTTTCTCTTCCCTCACACTCCAATCCTTCAGGTCTACTTTACACACCAGAGAAAAACAGGTGTATAAAGGATGGCTGGCTCATTCTTGCCAATCTTTTTGGCTAGTTGAAACCTCAAAAACCTCAAAGGACACTTTTTACTTAATGAGTCCTCTGGAATAAGGCAAAGGAAGTGGAATGGCAAAGCTTGACAGTCTTGATATTTCAGTGTTAAGCAAACAATCAGGACAAAAATTTCTGACTGCCTTTATGCCATTTAAAAGAACCACAAGAAATCATAGAAACATTTTTCCTTTTATCAATTTAATGTAGCAGAAATCAGAGCTCTGATGACATTTCTTGAAAATAGGCAGCTATAATAAACATGTTGGCAGTACAAGACATTCATTCTGATATGCAAAGCAGCAGCAGACTCTGGAAAAGCTTTTGAAACACGAAAGTACTTCCCAGCATGTGAAAAGCAGCAAATTATTCTGTCAATATTTTAATGGTATACTTTGCTTTGAAGAGATCACCTCATGAAATGGGTGTATAGGCAAGTGCAGAATGAGATAAGTTAAAGGCCACGAGCTTTAAAGACAGTCATTCAGAAATCATATACCCCAGGAATATAGAATAAAAGTACTTTCAGAGAAGGACAATGGTTCTTGTTAAAAATGAACTGAAAAATGAAAAAAAAAAAAAAAAAGAAAGAAAGAAAGAAAGAGGATATTACTACCTGAAATGAAAAATTAGGACAGCAATAACACAGTGAAGAGAGATAAGCTACTGTGCTGAATGTTTGCTAACTTGTTTTTAGTTTCTGAAAATTGCCTGTCCCCCTCCCACAAAAAAGGGAATGAAATGCTATGTCTGTTGGGGCTGCTGTATCAACATCCACTGGCAATGCCCACATCTCTATTGAATACCTGGAGCCTACTATAAGCAGCCACCCTCCAAATGCCAAGGCTGCTGTGGTTATGCTCAAACAACTTCAGACCCCCTCTGAGCACATACCTTCTACTGGGGAGAAGCCACAGGGTCTCTGTAGTGGGTTCTTCCCCCCAGACTGCCCTGTCTCACCTCTGGCAGTGGGGAACAGCCCTTCTCTTTGACAAAATAGACTCCCACCTCCAACCAGGGCATTGTGCCAACATCCTAACCTGATGCCCTGTGCTGAAGAGGACATTCATGAGACTTGGGGTGAAGAAGGCTCCCACTCTCACTGTGGGCTATCCCAACAATGGGATATGACAGATATCATCCACCTCTAAATACAGGTTGAGCTGTTGATTTGTCCTGACCCAGGTCTCATACTGACTGAGCAGAGCCTCACCACAGAGGCTCTGGCCCTCTGGTAGAAGACAGCATGCCACCTCTGAGATCCAAATTTCTTTTATTGGAGAAAAGAAATTTCCCCAGGTAGGATATTTAAGGGCCTGCTTCATAAGCAGGTGATTGAAAGTTCTAATGCTTCATGTTCCAAAGTAACTGTTCAAAGTACTGAATTCCCAGATTCTGTATTTCTTTTACAAGATCTGAAACTAGCATAGACACTGGCCAGAAGGGGAAGGGAAAATTCCTGTGCTTCCTCTCTCACAGTATTTCATATGTTTGGAGAGCAGCAACCTCCTGAAGTCATGGTGTACAGAAATGCAACCCTCCTACCCGAGACCACCTGAACCCTCATTCAGATACAGATTTCACTGACACTTCATGCAGAAAACTGGTGCCAGTCAGACTGTTTCTGTACCCAGCATGAGTAACTACATTGCAATCTGGCTCTTCATGGCATATTCCAAACCAGCTCTTTCATTTTTTTCTGAGAAGGGCAGTGATTCAGCATTAACATACTTCTAAGTATGTGACGTTTTTTAGGGACTCTTCAGTGCACATGAATATGACTGTTTATGAATATTTTTTTTGAATATTAAAAGAAATAACTGCCAAAATGTTCCATTTATCTGCATCACAGTTTCTCAAGCAAAAAACTACATTTTTTTAGCTCCATAAAGACCTCAGCAGTTTTTATACTCAATTTACAGGAACTAATCCTTTTAGAGATAATCAACAGCAATGCCAAGCAATCCGCAATGATCAGGGACTTAGATTTTTTAACTGAAACTGAAAGGATGGATACCTGGCAATGGAATAGGCAAGGACAGAACAAAAGTCCCAAAAAGTAACAAATCCATTATCACTTACCCTGTTCAAGCAGTATTTGCTCTCTTTCCCATAAAAGTGTTGGAGACATTTCATGTTCTGCTTGTCAACAATCTTGTTGAAGAACTCGTTGATGGTTCGCACAGAGACGGCGCAGACAGCGGATCGGTTGGTGGGTTCAGAAGAGTCTGGTTTGCTTTGTGCAAAAACACCATAGAGGATATCATCATTGAGCCCAAGGCCCATTTCGTGTGCTAAAGCTGCACCAGGCTTGCTCACATAGGCAGCTTGCAAAATGTTGAATACCTCCTTTCGGATGGACCTCTTTCTTCGCTTTTCAGTAAAAATGCACTCAAGAGGCATTTCCATGTAGGAACGCATCTCCGAGTCTAAAGTGCAGAAGCGGATAATTCTCGTGTGAAAAGATTGTGAGTCAAGAGTTTCTCTCTGTACAGTCAAAAAATAGACAAAGTGATCATTTTCAAAGGCATGGACATACCTAATGGGATACGAGTCACGGAACTGAGGGAGGATATCTATGTAAGATTGATCTGTGAGAAACTCAAAACCATCCTGTGTTTCTTTTAATCTTCTAACTGATATTGAATGCAGCACATGGGGAGGTTGAAATGTAGATGTTACAGTATTTCCAACAAAGAAGTTGACAAATCTGTCCTTTTCGGTCACCAAAACTTTGGTTCCTAAAGTGCTAACAACACAGTCAGGACAGTTATCCGCTTCTCCATCCACCTGGGGTGAGTACATGCAGTGCACCTCGCTTTCAATGTCAGCAGGGTTGTCAGGGTGAATGATGTGACGGTGGCAGATGCCTCCGGACACGCTACCACAGCTAATGAGCTGATCATCATAGTAAGTTTCTAAAAGCAGTGCCATGTTGACATTATCCTTCCATACGCTGTTAGATAAATTGGCTTTATCTCGGCAGTCTTCACACGGTGCACAGTCAGGGTTCTCCAAAACAGGCCCAGTCTTGTACACAGAAATGTTCTGGAGAGCTTCATTTAGTACATAAATCTTATTGACTGCTCCAATATAAACATGATGTTTGTATAAAACCACATTCTGAATTGGTGTGTCTGCAATGAAGTTAGGAAGATCATATTTTGCACCAAGATTCATCTCTGCTTTTTTAGCTGCTTCTTTGCATTGTCCGTGGCTCCTCTGCAGCAAGGCAAACAGGAATATGATAAACCCAGAAGGATATGCAGTAAAAGGCTTCATTGTCAGAGATCTAATCTGTCAAAATATATTTAATGGAAAAACTGGTTATATTTCATATACTAAACCGTCAGTTTATCAGACAACAGAAATCTGTTTCTAGGCTGCATGTAGTAGCTGAACCATTTCAGTTTAAGAACTGTTGCAATCTTCCTTAGTGTCATAATAGTTGTGCTAGAAACAGCTACAATCCCTGTTCTTTGTGGGTACCTATTTCACTGCCTTTAGAACAATTCACAGAAGGATTTTCTTATGATGAATTTCTCCAGACCCATCAGTATGTTGTAGAGCAGCAAAAGAGAGATGACTACTTCCACAGTGGCATTAAACCAGCTGACTGATATGGTTTAGAACAGATGCTGTATACATAGCTGAAAGCAAAACTGCCCAGGACACAACAGCACACAAGGCAGTTGGAGCACTTCAATGTGTGGATATATTTGTCAAGTTCTCAAGGGGCCAAACGCGTTCCTAGCACAGCTGATCAAAAGTAAGAAATAGAAAAGACATTAAATAATGTGGAGATTTGAGCTGGAGTGGACTTATATTCTGTTGATATTTTTGATTAACCAAGGTAGAGACACTTCTCCACCAGACCAAAGGAAGAAACCCTTCTCTGTCTCTCTCTCCCTCCAGCTCCCCAAATCACTGTCTTTCATAAAGGCCAAGTTTGGAAAAAAGAATGTCATTTTTCAGCCAGCCCTACTTCTTGGAATAGTCATTCTCCCTAGTGTTGACAAGGCTTTGTAATGTATTATTAGAATATTTTATGCATCATGTGGTGCTTGGCATGTGTAAGCTTTATTTTAGGCCCTGTACCACAGCAGTAAGTCACTCTGGTGAGCCTTAGAAGACACAGGCGTATCGCTGTATTGTAAACAAAGGGCTATCGAGTGACCTACAGCCATTAACTGATGAAATCAAACCACCTAGCACTTCTCTCTTTTTTTTACATCTCCACACAGTTGTTTGATGTGGCTTGAAAAACCAAAGGCAGATGACTTGTGTGATATTTCACCCCCTTGAAAGATCAATGAAATGAACTGTGGTTATGAGCGTTTCAGTGCTGAAATCCACACTATGCCCTGTCACACCAGATATTTTCTATCAACATCATGACACAGTTGCTAAGCCAAATTTAGCTTCTTCATGGAGAAAACAACTATGCATTCTAACAGCAATATGATCACATACTTTGGGAAAATCTCTCTAGTTAGACTATAGTTAGGCAATTGTTGCTAATCAAGAAATGCTTGTGACTACTGAGAGAATTTAAAATAGATGACCTAGAAAATTATAAGTTGAGTAATAGGAATTGTATCAACTTTTTATTTCATTAGGACTTTATGCAAAATGAAAATATGACTATAGACCAGAGCTGTTTCAGCTGTGTTTAAATCTAATGTTTTCACTAGATTGGTTAAAACAATCCATCAATAATTCTTGTGGTGCTTTATTTCAGTGTCCATTGAATTCTTTCTGTGGTTTACCTCTTTAATCACACAAAATAATAGGTTTTGGAAACTAATTGTTCTTCCTCCCTGTTATCTGATTAGAATCATGATGGAGATTCGGGGATAAAAATCGGAACTATCAGAACAAAACAGGCTATTTGCAAGTATTAGCTGGTAAAACCAAGTCATACTTCTAGTATTGAGACATAAAGATCTTCCTTCAAATCAGTAACATTTTTCTGATATTAATTAGTGATAACAGAATCCTGGAAACAAATCTAGCTTGGATTTACATTTGAAAGAAAAGGAAAAAAGAGCAAGGATATTGCCACAATTAGAAAATAGTCCCAGTACACCAACTGCTGACCTCCACATTGCATACAGCAGGAAACTGTCTTCTCATCCTCTGTAACATCTTGCTATCATGAACTTTTTTCTGCTCTGTGCTGGGATGAAACCAAGAGCTTTCAAAGTTTGTGTAAAACACCCAGAAGTCACACATGATCCAAGAACAATTGTGTTCACATCCTGCCTGGCCAATGCCAAATGAAGCACTGGGAGAAATGGAAGCCTGATCTGACTGTCTGCCTCTTTTCAACCAGCACTTCCACCCAAGAAACTGCTGAAACTGATGCATTCCTGCAGCTTCACTTCTGATGAGTAAACATGTTCTGACAAATATGAGATTAAGCAGACAATTCCAAAAGTGCTCTATTTCTGACACCAGGCAGAGGTAGGTATATATTTTACTGCAATAAGTTTAAACCCCCTTAACAGAGGCGGCCCTGAAGTGGAGAGAGAACGCAATGGGTGGGACAAGAGTTGAGTGAAGATGAGGCTGATTAACCACCAACACAGGAAAAAGGGATAGAAGGAAAGTTACTTGACAGGCACCTTATTTGTTGCAGTATACTCTGTGCTATGTTCTGGTAATGCTCCCAAACAGATGTTCCCATCCAATAATGTTCCCACCCAATATGTCCCTCAGTCTTCAGCTTACAATCCTCCCTATTCTTCCAGTGTCTGAAAAAGAGGAGCCCTAGTTGTCCAACAACCAGTACCAGTGGGCACTGCAGGGGTATTTAGAGCCATAAATACTATCTGACATATTCTTTTACTCCAACCATATTTTGGGATGTGAGGCCAGTATCCTCAGACAGTCTGCTCTGCCTACACTCAGTAAAACACCACTTATTTCAATCTATGCTTTTCGAGACCAAAAATTCCACCTTTGACTCCTTTAGCAAGTGAGGCTGGAACGGAAAATTTAACAGTAAGAACAAAGGTGGGATTCAGTGTGATGTAAAGGATGCCAGGAATAATAGGTACTTTATTTTACCACTACAGGAAGGAAAATATGAGCAATAAATGAAAACCAAGTAATTTTTGCTCTTCTATTTGAGTCTCCTCATAGTGCTTTCCTTTGTATACTTTTGAGGTGTTTCAAGCATCCTCCCAGACAGAAATCTGCTGATTCCAACCTACGGGAAGCTCCAGCTCAGATTTATGGGCAGCCCTCTAGGGAAGATGGTTCTCCGCAGTCCACGTCACCAGCATACTGTGAATCTTCTCTTAAGGTGCCCAGTATCAGAAGGAATGTGCCCTATGGTGATATATTTACAGCTTAGGGAGAACATAGAATCATGTGAAGAGTACTATGTACTTCACAGTCCTCACATCATATAAACTCTGCTGCTTCTCACTCAGAGTCTCATGACGTTTGGTGCCTCTTTTCATCTCCATCTGACCCAGGCTCTTTCTCCATCCCGACACCACAACCTCCAGCACAGAGCTGCTCTTCTGTAACCTCCAGACCAGGTCACTGCAAATACTTCACCTGATTACATCCTGAAGAAGCAGAGAAATTTTGGTAAATTAAAAATTCAGTCTTTCCTCTCTTCCAAGGTCCAAAATCTGTCCTTAGCATACACTCAAATGTAATTTGTTGAGTTTAAAATGTTTTGATGAATTAAAACCAAAATACTTGTGCTATAGATACATGTCAAAGAACTAGCTGCCGTTTATCAGTTGCAGAAGGAAAATAGGGAAACTTTTTGTTTTCCTACTTGGTTTGAATGATGGATGCTGTTCGATCTTTTGTGACTTTCCTGTGACACATGTATGCGTCCTTCATGTGTCTACAGATGACTTGTAAGCTTTGGCCTGTGACAGCTAGCAGTGAGCAATAGCTCTGCTGGATTATGCCTTTTGTAAGAGATATTTTCAAAGCTAGTGTCATGATGTGCTCATTTTTCCATCCCTCATCAGATAGTAGCCAGTAAAACTGATGGGAAAATAGGTTTTGGTTAACCATTGCAAATGGTTGGTAATGATATGTCATATTAGTGTGACTGGCAACCTCAAGTGCTACAGCTGGTGCTTTGAGTGTTTTTGTACCATTAACAGTTTCCCAATGGCAATTTTCTTCCTACAAGTTTCCTTCCCTCTAATTATGATTTGGGTGACAATTTGTAAATATTGAACATCATGCCTCTCCTTTGCACTGTTTGCAACTGTACTTACAAGTCAGGCCTGGCCTTATTGTGGAATAATGTTCAAGCTGGCATACACAGGGAAGCCAGAAAACACAGCCATGCTTGTTTTTCTTTCCCTCACTTCAGAAACTTGGGTCCCATTTAGCTCTAATCACAAGCACTCCATGGATCTGCACAAGCTCAGACAACATGCTGACATGAAAGCATTTTGTAGGTTGTTGGGTGCATCTAATTTTTCCTTGCTTTATTACAGAAGAGGAAATGACAGCGTCCTCTAGCCCATAGAGAGCGTGTTTGTACAAGAACGTATTTAGTCCTCAGACAGGTCATTTCAGGTAAGGTAACAGCAGAGCCATGTCAATTCATGTTTCAAGAAGTCTGTTGTCAGCAAATGGTAGCCTTTCCCCCTCTTTAAGGTTAATAGTATGGGTTTATACTTTTTCCAATGGGATAGTACATCTTGTTACTTTGGTTTCTGACAAAGTTGAGGTGGCAAATTTATATAGAATAACCCTAGTGACTACTCCTCCTGAGACTTCAGTTTGCTTTGCTATTTTGGACTAAAACCTGTGCCAATGTAGGATCTGATTCCCTGTGGTTCAGAGGCTGTGCCATGGAGAGAGCATCATCATTCAAGAGGACAGGGAAAATGAGAGGGGCTGATGATAACAGCTCCATCCATGCAACTTTAATCAGTTGTTGCAAATCTGTCACAGCACTGGCATCAGCTTCAACAGTTTAAGCTCACAATGGATGTGCCTCCATCAGACTTTTCAATTAACCAATTGCATCTGTATACAAGGTTGGTAATATGTAAAACATGAGAGCAACCTGTTTTCTAAGTTCAGAGGTAAAAAAAAAAGGTTTTAAATCTGAATTTAGTTACCTTAAGACAACAGAGAAAACAGAGAAATTGAGTAAGTCAGCAGCAAACATACAAAGTATCCCTGAGCTGAATTCAAATGGCTAATCTGAGTAAAATTCATGTTCCCTTCTCTTCAGCACTATTTCAGCTCTAGGTTAGGTCACTCATCCTGACTAGGGTGGCAACATAATTTTTCCTACAGCATGGTATGCACTCTAGCACAATGCAGTTTTCTAGTGTATAGAGTCAAAGAACTTATTAGCAGTGATTTAGGTCATAAATTCATTCATAGCAGAGCAGGGAGGTTTCTCTGCTGTTCCAAGAGGTGTGTGTGCATGTAGGTAGCTGATGGGGAAGAACTGTCAGGCAGGGCATGGTCTAGGCAATTGCTGGAGGATCTACCATTAACTACATCTGCTACATACACAGCGCAATCATGTGTATCAGAAGAAATTGCCTTCATTAGCAACTGACCACTAAGCCTTTCCTTACAATATTCAAACACATAAAAAAGGAATTTAAATTATCCCTGCATAAAACCTACTCTTTACTATACATAGTCCATTACTGGGTCCAATATACCATTATAATTCACAGCAGCTATCAAAAGAAGCATTTTTGTTGTCTAGCACATTTATTTTTAACAGGCTTTAAACCACTAGAACACTAATCTAGCCTTTGCAGTGGAGAAAATGCTATTCTTACACTCATCTGGCATTTTTTTGGAGGTATCCTGCAGTGCTGTAGAGTATTTTATTTGAAACTTGCTTCAGAACTTAACATCCTAAAGCCAACTCATGTCATGGGTCTTTAGCACAAGTGGATTTATTTAATCATTTTTTGTTGTGATGGGCTACAATGACACTACTGGTTCTTTTGTAATGAACCTCAGCAAACACTCACTGATATATAACAAATGAGTGAAACAGATCAAGAGCTGCTCAAAAAGATTAATTTAATGGATGCAATACAGCACTTCTTGCAATTGAGAGAAATTTCTGATGTGAGGAAGTAGTACTCATTTTAAGGACTGAGGAATCAATTCCACAAAGAACATGGACTAGAAGTTCAAGATATACGCAGAATAACTGAAAACCAGGGAGGAAATACCCCAAGTAAGGTACAACCTTCACTGTTTCTTCATTCATATATTTGCAGGTGGATTTGCATCTTTAAATAGAAGGGACAGCTTTCCACATCTGGATGATAAGGATGGAAGGATTTTTTTAAAAAAAACTATTGTATTGCTTAGCAATAATGGAAAATAGAAAGCAACCTTTGAACAACACAATTGTTCCATCCTGTTCATGTGAAACACAAGTCAGCCTTTGTGGAACTTTAGTAAGAAAATAACCGTGATGTTATTGTGGCTCTTTACCACTACAATTGAAGTAAAATAAACCCAGTTCTAGCATAGACTTAAGCTTGGTATCTGCAGCAAATAATTCAGCCTCATGACTGACACAAGAACATCTTACTCAGTCCAAAGGTTCAGTACAATAGAAAAAGAGGTATGTGTGTGTGAGTAGAGTAACATGCTATGCTTGATACAGTACATGTCATGACAATAACACAAGGCAATGTTGGTCTTCTGCTTCAGGTTAGTGCACATGGAGATATTTGGGGCTCACTTTGAAGTTTTCATGTTTGAAAAGACTAATTAATCTCTTATCTATTTTCACCATATATTCAAAGCAAAGGCCTTTATCAGCTTCTAGTGAGTTGAGATAAATGCAGACATGCTCTGGTGGACTGAGGAAATCACACAAGCTTGGGTAAAGATCCAAGCCTTTGTTTCTGGTGTGATAAAAACACCTTATAGTATGAGAAAGCATTTCTGAGTTGATCCTGTTGATCAACTTTTCTGCATGAGTCTGAGCATTTTGTGGTTGTCTGTACTGAATGGGGACAGTGTAATTTCCTTGGAATGTAGTTCCTCCTTTTGTAAAGAGCCAAGTTGGCAAACCTGGCTGCAGGCACAGTTTTAGCTCAATTCCCTCAACTAGTGTCAGCGCTTAGATTTGCTACTTTATTTTTTATGGTTATAACATCTATCTACCTGAGTTCCTGTATTGAAATGCAGAGCATATTTTGGAAGCCTTTCTTGTCTTGTAAAGCTAACAGCCTTCCATACTGTGATAATTAAAGGAACGGCATGGGTCATAAAAATGAAAAAGATTAAAAGGCAGATAGTCATGAGTAACCAAGACAGCATACAGATTTGATCTAAATGTTCTAACAGCAATTATGAATGATCTTGATGCAGGACATTTCCTGCAGTTTAATTGTCATTTGCTGCTAATGGTTCTTAGGAGTCCCTGAGATAATAACTCTTCACAGCCAAACATTAATCTCTTTAAGAGAAAAAAAAAAAGAAAAAAAAAAAGTTCTATATGTCAATAGATACAGATGGTAAAGTATATTGTATGATATATGACAACTGTACCAAAACAGTGACAAAGTATATTTTACTAGATTGGTACCAATCTACAAGCCCACCAAATTAACAAGTCTTTTTAATGTCATAGCAAATATAATATTATCAGAAATGAAAATCCAAGAAGTCCTTGAATTCTTCCAAGGTGTGGCACAAATACCTAGGATACTAAGCAAAAGAAATTGTGCTGGCTCCATTCTTTCCTCTGAAAGAGCTGGCAGGATTGTGTTAGGCAGTGGCTTTCTGCTTGGTGGGCATACATAAAGCATGCCACTGTGTGCCATGACTTCACCCTTCTTAGTTAATGTGTCTTCAAGAGCCACAAGGCAAATTAGCAACAAAACTTAGGGTCAAGGATTTCCAAAAGGTTGCTGATGCCTTGCTTGATACACAGCTTGTCAAGCTGAGATGTCATGGCCAAACTGTGCAGGGTCCCAGCAAGATCAGGACAGCTGTACGAGTGAGCTGGGCTCACAGATTTGGAGAAGTGCCCAAAGGCTGGAGTAAGACCCTCAGTCTGCCTTTACTCAGCCTGCTGGGGGTGGCTTACCCAGGGAAGGGAAAAACCAAGAAAAAGCTCTGCTTGTGGACCTGTGTCAGCACTGTACAGAGGAGTTTAAGTTGCCTCCAAGTCATCTTCTTGCATCTAGGAACTTTTGTGGGGCTGCTGAGCTAGTCTGGCCTGGCACAGTCCCTTGGGCTGATACTGTGCTGGGCTCACAGTGTGCTTTGTCTGCAATGTATGCTTAGTGCTGGAAAGCAGGCTGCACTCCTCCCATGCTCAAGCTGGCTCCACTGTGTATAACCATGATTGTGTAATGCCATGTTTGAGATAATCAGCCCCACCAAACACAAACCACCTCTGTGCAAAGCTTCGGTGGTCTTTGCCCCAAGTGAAAATGTGGTGCAAACACTCAAAACAGCTACAAACAAAACTGAATTGGCTGGGTTTGTAAATTTGCTAGTGAAAGCAATGGGGTCTTTATTTATGCCTCAGCTTCATACATTATCTGATACCAAAGTTAATAACCTGATGGTCTATTTAGCTTCATAGCAGCTTTCTGATAATCAAACAGGAACAATGTCAAGGGTAGTGATCATTTCCCATCTGTGTTTGATTAGGAGGTTATGACCTTTTCTTTTTAATGCTGACCTCGCTTTTGTCACTGTAAGTTTATGTTATTGCAGTGCACTTTAACTGATGCCTACTTTCACTCAGCTCAGAAAGGGAGCTAATGACGGCTCATGGGCATGACGGCTGCCTTGCTGTGAACCTGTGATTCATGATCGCCTCCCAAGGACTTTACGGGATTGGCCTTCATAAATCCCGAAATGGCCTGGGACCAGCCTATCTGACACCAGAGGCAACAGTGTCACAGCTGCAATCAGGAGAGTGGCTGATCTGTAGCAGCCTCAGCTCCCTGGTTTTTTTTGGCAGATGTCCCTCAGCAAGGGTCCATCAGCCACAGTTTTTATTTTGAAATATTGTGTTGACCTTCAGAAGATGCTGAAAAGCTCAATAGTTTGAAGAAGGAGTTCAGGGATGGCTGAGCTGTCTGAGTTTTTTCATGCTAATGGGATCTTTTTTTGTATGTTTGTTTCTGAAAGGATTTTTCAGCTGGTTCATTTACTCTCTTTCAGCCTGTCCTCTTCCCTCATTTGGAGAGAGCTGGGAAGCTTAAATGCGCAACTGTTGCTCTTCAGAGGTTCTCATTTATGTTGGGCCCAGGAAGGAGGTGTTGGACTTGTTCAGACCCTGGAATGCTTCCTTTGGAAATCTGGAGCCAGATTCAAGGAGTCTCAGATAAGCAAAGAGGCTGTTTCCAAACTTGAGAGGGTATTTACTTTTCTCATAGGGGTGAAATGAGGGTAATGAATCCATTCTTACAAAACACCTCCAAAACACAAAAGGCTTAGTGCTAGTGGGTACTACAGGCATAGCACAGAAAGGCTGAGCTGTAGGACAGTGCCTGCTATAAAGGGGCTGATTTAAAACCATGGTCCTCATCCCTGCAGGAACAGGCTGGCCAAAGGTCTAAATCTGGGACTAGGGCTTGGCTCTGCTGCTTTTGCCCCCTGCCCTCTGTCTGCAGCCCCTGCCTGCACTGTCCTGCCCTTTTGCCATGAGATCCAGCAATCCGCCACCCCACGGCCATTCCTCATTCTCCTCCTCCTCTTCCTGTCCTGGTGAGAGGATGCAGACAGTGGAATGTGAGTCCTCCTAGGCAAAGCTGTCCTGATGCTTTGGAGCCCAGCCAGCTGGGAGGAAGAGGGGATGGCGTGTGGTGCTGGAGGCTGCCTGTCAGCAGCAGGACCCATGCCTGGCTCCATCCTGTCTGGGCATTGCAAAGGAGCTTGGCTGGGAGCTGTAACCCAGCCAGGACTAAGAGTCTCTTACTGCACTGTCTTCTTTTCCAGAACTCCAGCTCAGGTGAGATCCAAGGAATATTCATCACAAAGTGCAGACACTGGTTAATCTAAGCACCTGAGAGCTTTGTGGCCAGTGAGTGTTAACTTTTTAGATCCCTTTGTTGGACTTGTGCCCTGAACTCACTCTAAACACCATTTCAGATGCCAAAGCAACCTCTCTGGACCTTCCCCATAATATTAAGCTTAGTCTGTTTATCCAAAAGGAAAATAAAATGGCAGTGGTAAAATTGGAAATTGGTCAGTTAATGTATGTTTTTAATTTAGGACTTCATAGTGAAACAATTACTCCTGAGCGTGATGTTTATTATTAAACAGTTGATATTTAATTCAATATTTTGGGCACTGAACAAAAGTCACTGTCATTTAGAAGGAACATTTTCTTTTACATCTCTGCTCCTACTAAAATATTCAAATTATATTGTATTACTTATCAGCACTATGTATGTTGTGTTCAGACAAAAATATGGACTACTTGTGATTAAAAATTACTCGACCATTTTAAATTTGAGCAAGACACAGATGTTTGGGGTGAGGATGGACATTTCTCGACTCTTACACACCTGGCTTTCACACAAAAGCCTGGTTTTGGACCTAAGCTAGGTCAGGATAAGCTACATTCCTTCACTGTGAATCCAATATCTTTTCCAAGGCTTGACTCCACAGTCTCTATGCAAACATTACTCTCATTGATTCCTGTGATGGTTGAGCTGACTAAGGAGTAGAGAACAGGGTGCTTAAAACAGGCTGAAAGACAGAAGATCTGTGGCAATGACAGAACCTCAATACTACCCCATTTAAAATGAGCAATACAGGGTAAATACTGAGATATAGAACACATAACAGGAATGACAGGTGCGGAAGAGTAAATCTTTAAAATCTTATATATTGTTAATGAAGATAATAATTACTCTTTACAGAAAGGCTGAATTAACCAATGCTGCATTTCTAAGCAACTAGCTAATGGACAGAGGCATTATCTTTCCATAAGTCTTTGAAATCCCTATAAACCATGAGTAGTCAAATATTTGACTGATGGGCTTTTACCCTTGTTAATAGCATGTGATGGTGGTCTCAGTAAATAAAATAACTTTAGATTTCCCTCTTGCAGCTGGGGAAGGGGTACTTTCTTATTTTTAAAACACCTCTTATTGCTCTTTGCTGCTTCCTGAAAGGCTTTTTGTACTGTGAAAACAATTCACGGCTTGTTACCTTATTTTTGTGCCCTGCAGGGGATTTTGGGCGCACATACTCTGCTCAGATAAGCAGAGACCTCTCCCACCGCAGTCAGGGGAACTTTTAAGCCATTCTTGCTTACCTGCAGACAGAGGCTGGCCCAGCTTGTGTTTCACTTACAAGAGAATTGTGGCATTATTTGCATAAAAGAAGTTCTTTCAAAGCATGTTATATGAAAACTTCTCAGTTTGAAAATAAACAAACAAAAATGCAATTCAGCCATCTTCAGGAAGCAGCAAAGCTGTCTCTGAGGTCTACCCCAGCTGATTTTATCATGGCAGCTTACATCTGAAGAAGAACAAATATATACTTATTTTTGTAAATGTGTTTTCAGAAGGAAAGGAAAAAAAACCAAACCTCCAGAGAACTGGAAAATAGGGCTTCTAACTGAAAGTGACCATGCAAAGTGATTTCTCTTTTTTCAATCCTGCATGAAAATCATGAGCTCCAGTTTTGCAATTAAAAAGTCATTAATAATTTTTGTCATTTCATGTACACTTGTGCTGACTTTACTTACCTTCTGACTGCCTCTCACCTCTCTCAACTTCTATTAGCATGTTCTGCATTCAGAACACCTTGTCATGTAGCCTTCCATAGTCAACCAGGAAAAAGAAAAGGTGACTGTTGTTGATTAGGTCTTTTTGAATACAACCAGGAGAAGGAGAGAATCATCCCTTTCTCACAAATGGACATGCCTTGTAATCCCTCTCTTATACCTGACATAAGGTCAGGATAAAAAGGACAAAAATCAAATGGAATCTGATAGAAATAATAACTAAATTCTGTGGGATTTAATGGAAGACAAAATGTAATAGATTTTAACATGCAGTTCTGAAGCACAAACAGATTGAATATTAAATTTCATGGGATAATTCAGAACCTTATAGTAAGGTTCCCATGCTAGATTCAATAGGATTTTCCCCTTGTGGAAATTTATGGTGGAGAGCTGACAAGATCTTGAAAATGTCACAGGAGAGGACATTCCCAGAAAATCCTCTGAGAAGGGAAAAGGACACAGTGAAATGTTGCCACCGTGTTATGTACTCTGGTAATTTATTTGGAAGGCCAGTGTTTGCAATACCAGGAAAAACAGACACTCGGGAATTTCAGATTCTGACTACAATAGGCGTAATAAACCCTAAATACTAGGAAATGAAGAAATCAAAGTAAAGCATAAAGACACAGTGCACATCTGGGTCCTCTGTTTTCAACTCTTGCATAGTTTCCACTGAAGGTGATAGAATTTGCACCCTGAGTTTAACTAAAGGCACCTACATCCTGGCTGGGGTAACACCCTCCTTTATTATTTGGAAGTGCTGCAAACACACACAGTGATAAAACTCATTATCATGCAACACTCCATCCTTGAGCACATATAGGAAGGCAAAAGTGAAGTGTTCAAAGTTTTCCTTCATCAAAGTTTTCTTTTCCTTCATCAGAAGAGTTAAACAACAGTTAACATAGTTTTCAATCATCTGCGGCAAGCTAAATTGCATCTTCTAACATGAACGACATTTCCCACTCATCTAAATGGATGGTAAATACATTTTTTAGGGTGAAATTTGGATTATTTTCTGTGATGCAGAAATGCTTTATCACAGAGGGAGCTCCACATTGGCTCACTGCTTACTGGAGCCCATTACTGTTTGCATTCTATCTACTCTTTAGAAGATTATTAATATTGCAATTGTATTTTTTTTTTTTACTTCAGCTTTAGGCATTTGTAAGAATGATATGGAATACTGAGTATTAACAAGAAACATTTTCCCTCAGTAAAAAATATTGGCTTTTAATCCAAACAGCAAAAGTAATAAACCTAAAGAGCTTAAGGAACTCTTTAGGCCAGTAATGTATAACATGTAAAATTAATACCTTCTCTCTAGAAGTAGACAGGAAAACTGAATATAACTAAAGTAATTCATTTAACATGTTCAATTACATCAGGAGAGGGTAATTAATCACCTTTTAACATTAATTCAATTACTAACACCTTTCATTGTTTTCACTAAAGCTGCCTTGCTCTCTTTTATCCTGCTTTCTCAGACCTAACAGAATCTGATAAATTTGGATGAGAAGACACATGAAAAGTATATATAATAATACAAATATAATAACACCCATAACCGATATTGGGATATATCAACAGGTAAAAAGATATGTAATTCTCATAACAGAAATCCTAATAAAATTTTGAATGTAGAACAGTCTCAAAGACAGAGAGTAATCCAAACCAGAGTTACCCCAGCATATACCTAAGAAAAATTAAGCTTGTGGAGTTATTTCAGTTTGTTCTTTTCTAGCCATGCTTTGGGATAATCCATAGATTTGGGACTTTTCTCTAGGCCTACTTGGAATTCTGGGCTTACTTGGAAACTTCCTACTTTTATCCTGACAGGATAATCCATAACGCTGGTGTGCAGAGGGCGAGAAGCAAACCCCAACATCTCAATAAATATTGCTGATGGTCCTAAAATTCTGGTGACTTAGTTTGGGTCAACCAATCCAAAATGCACTCTTACTTAATGATACAGCTAAAGACAAAACAATAAAAAGTCATGCAGGTCTCTAGGCATTCACATGGCACAATGACCTGTATCAAGCTTGAAATCTCACTACCCACATTTGTTTCAAAACAAAGTAAAAGAAAGCTGAGGTTCAGCATCCAGCTCAAACAAACTAAAAAATAAACAAAGAAACAAACAAAACATTAAGTTAAGAAACATTAAATAAGTAAGTCTGGAATTCTAACTGTAGATGATAATCATCTAAATCATTAAACATGCTCAGAAAGGAGTTGTTTCCACAAAATTTAGGTGAAAATAGATAATTCCTGCAGGACTTAACAATTTGTACAACTATCAATGAGAAAAATTTTATGTCAAAAGAGATACATCAACCTTCTAGGAAATCCATTTTTCAAATACGGTGCAGACACACACAGAAGCAGAATCCAGTGTCCATGAAGGGTCAGTGGCAAAGCTCCCAAGGACAACAACAAGGCCACAGTCTTGCTCAGGGTTCTTACCAGAAAAGCAGCACACCCACAAAAATGGGTTTAAAAAGCCCATTTCCTAAGACCCACCTGTGTTGTTGTAGGCCTGAGTGTTTGGGATGGGTGATAAAGGGACTGGAATTCAGCTGAGGGCATGTCCTGCCAGATGAGGGCAGGGGTAGCAGCCAGCAAAGCTGGGGCTGGGTGTGGACATCCCACAGCAGGGCCACGTGGCTCTCAGCCCTAACAAATGCTCGGTGTAATCAGTCCATTATTCCAGGTTTCTCCCCGTCCCAGACAGTTGTTTAAAATGAGCATTATTTGAAGCAAACCAGAAACTTCAACATTGTATTTCATAAATAACTGTAACTCTACTGCCTAAATTCATGGTGGCCCAGCCTTGTTACTAATTGTAAGCAGAATGCCTTTCTGAATCCCATCACCTCTCCCCTCTGAAGGAGGTTCAGCTATGGCAGGTAGGGTGCAAGGGCACACCACAAGGTCACAAATTTACACACCCCAGATACCAAGAGGCAAGCGCATTGTATATATTTTTTGGTCACCTGCCCATATCTAAACAGCTGAAAACCCTTCAGGCATTACATGCCATCCTCCTGCAGTAGGGCTACCACCTGAGGGCCACCTGCTGGCCTGCTCTTTCTAATGAGAAGCAGAAAATTTTACATGACTCTTCAGACACAACCAAAGCTATGATTCTAGCCATTTTATAAAATAAATTATACATCTGGCAAATTTCATATCCTTATGCTGAAAGAAAATCTGGCTGAAGCAAAAACTTCCTGTGTGGGAAGTGAACAACTTACAGTGTATAAAATTGTCAATAAAAATTAATTACTTATTGCTTAAATCTAGCTGTCTTTATAAGTGTGCCTCCTCAATTAAGTGAGTCTGCTTGTAGTAGTGTAACTGAGAGGCCCCTGTGCTTCATCATCAACTCCAGAGCCATGCTATTTTGAAAATAAAAGACCTGTATCCTGTCCAAAAAATAAACTCTGGAGGTGACTTGCCATGTTGCCATTTTGGATTACAAAAAAATACTCAGCCAACACACAGGGGAAGGCTTAATTCCAGCAAACACACACATAAACAGGAAACCTCTCTCCAGTCAGAAGGTATTTTTCCTTCGTACAATGGGGTTCAAAGATGTGTCATCATATAGTTTAAAACAATTACTAAGGAACCTTACCATTTCCAATAGCTTAGGAATAGAGTTGGCTTCCACAGTTGAAAGCCTGTCAGAACTTGCATGGGAAGCACACAAACACTAACAAATATATGCTGGCTTAGGCCAGTGCAGAATTTTTAATCAATAAGCATGTCAAGCTGGGGGACAGGGAGGGGAGAGAATCAATTTTCAGAAGGCAAATGGTAAGAACTGTAGATTTAATCAAATTGCAGATGCAATTCCTTACTATTCTCAATATTTTTGAAAGAAAGTAGCTCCATGGCAAAGAATGAATTTCAATAAATGTCACATATTTAGGTTTATGGCTGAACTTTTAAATTTATCAAGCTAGGTCACTGATCCTTCATAGAAATGATAGCCATACATGTCAAAAAGATTCTGATACTGTTTAGGTGGATAAACATCAAAATGAAGGAACTGCAGTAAAGGAAAGCAACATACATTAAAAATTCTTATTTATTTATGGCTATAGGAAAAAAAGATATGCCAGTGTGACCCTTCAATGTGAGGCTAAAGCTGCAATGTTCACAACAAAGTGGATAGCTATCAAATACCATGGTGATGGCCATGGTGTGAACACTCGAGCAAAATGAAAATCTTCTGAAAGCATTTGGCAATTTTCCTTCCACATGCATTTGCAACCAAATTTATCATGAATTCAAACAAGAACCTTTTGCTGCCTTCCATACAAAAGGACAATTCCATGTTCATTTTCTTGGAACAAGCAAAAGAAACTATCAGACCTGTAGTATGCAAAAAAAAAAAAAAAAAAGGCATTTTGTTTAAGAATTTTGAGCTTGTTAAACTCCTCAGCATTGCAGAAACTCTTCTGTTATTGACAACTGCTTGAAAAATTAAATGTTCTGGAGCACTTGCATCCCTGGAGACTGGTGCTGGGAGGAGAGGCAGAGGAGAGGTTTCAGACCATTCACTGCTTCTGTTGCACCACATGCATCCTTGTGCCTGGCTGATGTACACAGCCTCTCTTTAAAATACAAGCATTACAAAATTCTTAAAATTTGAGGGTTACAAGCCCCTCAAATTATTTATCTCCACTTCTATTTTCCACTCTAATACTTGGTATACTCCATTGCAACTAATTTAATGAAAGTCCGTCTCAGCTAAGGGGACTCAGTCACCATCCAGCCACATCAAGTGACTGAAAAAGATCACAGCGTGACTAAAAAGTCCCAGAACAGATCAAAAACCATGGCAATCTACTTGGGAGCACTGTTTGCTTCAAAGGAGTTATATCCTGGACTAATGTGGTCTGATAATTTTACCTCTCTTTTCTTTTTCTAATGTTTAAAATTAGAGAAAAAAATACTTTATCTTCTTGTACAACATCATAGCTTTCCTCAAGGCAAATAGCTTGGCAATTTGCTAGATTTGTTAATGCTAGAGGAAACAAGTTAGCACACATACCATGTGTTTGAATGCCTTTGGAAATTAGATTGAAACACTGATTTGATTTCCTAAAAGGTATCTTAAACAAGGCAAGGTTAGAGATTTGGAGAGTAATGAGAATTTGTGTGACTTCAAACAGCTCTACATAAAACAGACCTGATATTCTAGGGGGAAAAAGGTCACCTAATTATTCGTTTCCTGAAGGCCCTGTCTATACAACATTTCCCCTGGGTAAGGAAACTGATTTAAAAATGGCTTCTGCTAACATGTTTGCATCAGTCACTATGTATGAAATAGAGATTTTTAAAGCCACTGCTGAGAATGACACAACATTTTTGTAAGAGAACAACAGAAACCTCCTCATCTTGGCTGTAGCAAAAAGATGCCCTCCTCAGAGTCCTGCATGGAGCTGTGGCCCTGCCTCCTTGGTGATGGCATGCTGCTTGGGGCAATGTGGCGTGACCAGCAGTGGTGCCTTGCCCAGGTTTAATTACCAAATACAAGCTTTGCATAGAAAGCAAAATCACCAACTGTGGCCATAGCAGACAAGATGCACAGGCTGATGGCTCATCTTAGGGTAACAGTCTAATGAAACATGAAGTGGTGCCACCAGCTCAAAGGACAGACAGCAAGGTAGCAACAGGGAGGTAGAAAGCCTGGACATAAGGGTTTCACAGGAACCCACCACAAAGGTCATGTTGCCACCCAAAACCTTAGGAAGGTGTGTTTGAAGTTTCACACACTGCACACGCTCCTTCTGCTTTGCACCACAGAGATCCCTGTAACCCCCCATTGAATTTTGTGTTTCAGTAGTTTTAGAGAATGCTGTTCAGCAACCCCATCCCTTTCTTGCTCAAGAAATTATGTGTAGTGCTAAGGGAGCCCAAGCAGGACTGCCCTTACATGAGATATTCCACAAACACAGATGGAGATGCAGGGACCTCTCCTTGCTTTCTGCCTGAAGCAAATAAAGTCTAGACACATCCCCACAACAGAGCAGTCGTGCACAAAGCAGATCACCCAGTGCTCTGTGACTCCCAGTGCTGCAGCTCTGGCTCTCTGGCTATCCCAGCCCAGCACGCTGCCGGCATCAGGTTCCCTTTGTGGCTGCAAAGGCAAGGCTGCTGCTCTTGCACTGCAGCCAGCTGTGCCAGTTAGTCTCTGGAGTTCTGGAAGCCAGATTTGGGAGGCAGCAGGCTTTGAATTTTTCATCTGAATTGAAAAATACAAAGCAGGCATTTGCAGATCATAGAAGAATGAGTAGGTGGGTTGCCCCCTTTGGGGAGCAAGGAAGAAGATGTTACAGGTCATCAGCTAAGGTACCAGAAAACCATAAATGCAGGGAGAATCAGGATGGGAAAGGCAGTCCTGGGAAGACAACACTTGCTATTTAGTTTTGCATTCATGAGCTTTTTATTGACCCTCTGCTGAATTTTGGCTTTCTGGCTGCCTTGTCCTGACTCAGTGAGCTCCCATCCACCTATGGCTGCACTGTCTGTCATCTGCACTTGAGCAAATAACACGTCTATGAACCCCTCTCCAGCCACAACATGTGCACTTTATCTTACCAATAAAGAACTGCTATGCAGTGGTCAACCTCTGCAGGGAAAAAAAAAAAAAGGGGGGGGGGGCAAAAAAGGAGAAAATTCTTATAGGATAATAATGGTATCATTCATTCCCTCCTCACCAAAAAGGCACAGAAGTTGACGCTCTCTTCTGTAAATAGCAAGATGAATGTTTTACAAAATATACCAGTTTCCAAATGATTCAGTTTGTATTAGAAGACAGAAAAAGAATCATACAGTGCTGAAGAAGGATTAGGACACAAAGAACAAGGGACACAGTCATTCTCCAAGTTACTTTGTTTTCAACATGCAGCTCTTGCCAAAGGCTAGCTTTTTGCTCTCGCAGTGTATGATCTGTAAACATTTAACCAGCTCTCTGAGAAATATGTGAGACACTTTATCTTGCCTGATTATGAATCCAAATCTCTCAGATTTAAAATAAAAAGACAACAAAAAAGAGCCACCGTCCTTTTTTTGCGGCTGGACAATGAAAAAAGCACCTGTGGGATGAAAGCAAATGAACTACCAGACAGGGCATAGGTTCTTCGGGAAAAGCATGCACTGCAGCTTGAATAAGCCTCCTACAGGTTACAAACGCACAGTTTGTTAAACAACACTGGTATTTGACTATTAATCCCCAGTGATGTATGTGCAAAACTTCCAATTTCTAAGGAGTGCATTCAGTATTTATAAACCCCAAGACCACATAATTTAATGCTGACATGGAAACAGCAGTGGAATGCCATTCTATGAGCCCTTTGCGATTAGTTTACCGTTCGAAGCAAATTCTGCTTTTAAAAATTGGAAAAAAAAAATCCCAAACCGAACAACAACAAAAAGCCATACCGCAAGGAAAACTGTGAACGCCGCGCAACCATAAAGTACACATCCCCAACTTGGGGAATCCCGCAGGCTCACCCTGCGCCGCACGGAAGGCGGTCGGACCGGCCACCACAAACGCGAGCTGGAACTTCCAGGCTGCACTGCCGGACACTGCCCCGCGGCGCTCCTGCCGCGCCCGCCGAGCGGGAAGAGGCGGGAGGGGCAGCGGCTCAGGCTGCGGCCAA
>VWYP01023772.1:371302-389488 GCA_013400435.1 Pycnonotus jocosus
AGCCAGGTTGTGTAGTAGTGAACAAATTTAGCCCATATTGCACTATCATGGTGTCAGTGCTGACTGTGTTTTAAATGTCTATCCACATGCAATTCAAGTAAATGACCTCAGTTTATACAGACTGTCAAGTAGCTCTCTCACTCCTATATGTGCTTCCTACAGGGTACTAAACTGCACAGGTTGGGGTTTCTCCCTCACGGGGTTTGCAAAGCAGATGATGACCTCATCTTTCAGAGGTGCTGAGAAACTGAGTCACTCAGCAATACTGCCTGTTCAGTGTACACTTGTGGAGCTGCCGAGACTGCAAGTCTCAACACTGGGGCATGTAGCAAAGGATCCATCTTTTTTTCTGGTAACAAGTCTCAGCAGCTACTTATTTAAACCAGATTCTAAGTGAAAGGCTCCATATTCCAATAGAAGTTACTGAAGACATCTATTTTCCCTTTGCTTGCTTCCTTTTTTGGCCCCAGCTCTTCTCCCCTCAATCATACCATTTAAACCAATGAATGTTTTTCATGAGTGAAGTACAAGGAACTGTAAGAAACACTGCCCAGTTTCATGATTAACCATGGGAAAAATGTCAGACCTTACATCAAAACATTCTGTAAGGAAAATTCAATATTGTGTGAATTTGTTTTAGGCCTTGGATGTCACCATGATTTGTACAAAGACAAAGCTGTACATCAGAACAAAATGTTTGAAAAAAGCAGTTAGCCAGCCTTCTGCTTGTCTTAAGCATTTTCACAATCTATCTGTCTCCTCTTTCCTATAGGCTTGCCGGCACTAGTGATAAAGTCACCCAACCTACCTATCGGCTGATTCTGTGCAAAAACAGATGTGTGATTGAGGGCAGCCTGTCCCGCAGCTTTCCCTTGAGAGGAAATTGTAACTGCAATGAGGTGTCTCCTCAGTCTCCTCTTTTCCAAGCTCTCTTCCAAAGCCCTTCACCACCTTGGTTGCCCTCCTTTGGATGCTCTCCAACAGCTTTTTATTTTCCTTACATTGTGGCACCCAGAACTCCACCCAGCACTCGAGGTGAGGCTGCCTCAGTGCAGAGCAGGACAATCCTCTCCCTTGCCCGCCTGTGATGCTGTCTCTGATGCACCCCAGGACATGGGTGATCCTCCTGGCTGCCAGGGCACTGCTGACTCATATTCAACTTGCCATCAACCAGGACCCCAAGTTTCTTTCCATAGCACTGGTCTCCAACTTCTTGTTCTCCAGTCTTTCCAACATCCAGTGTTGCCCCATCCCAGGTGCAGAATTCAGCACTTGTCTCTGTCAAACTTCATGACTGATGTGATCTCATTTCTTTGAAGTCTCTGGACTTCAAAGTAAATGGAAATCTGTCCATTTACTTCAATAACCTTTATTTCAATTAATACTTAGGAACAGTTAGAAAAGGAAGACACAGTGCCAGCCCCCCAGGCATGGATCCCAGCATGGATACAATTGGACTGTACTGCTCACTGGGCTTCAGCTGGCGATCAGTCAATCACTGTGCACCCATACAGCCACACCAGATTAGGAAGAATCTGCCTTAAGGGTTTTGAAAGAAAGTGATAAGGATTTAAATCCGGAGTTCATCCTAAGGACAGCCCCTCACGTTATCGGTTCTTAGTCCACTCCTGAGTTCGCTGTGCACCTGCCTGGGCTGAACAGCCAGCGCCCAGGCTGTTATCAGTGGGACAGCCTGTGCTATTCTAAAGCTAACAAATGGATTGTCACTAACATAAAAAGGAGAAACAGATGTTTCCTTTCCATTTTGACCATGCTGATGCCATGTTATTTTAGGTCAGTTTTACGAGACAGTGACACTGCACTAACACTTTGATAATCATCTCATACTCCTTTCATCATGTTTACGATGATATGTGCGCACCATGAACAGCTTCTCAGAGGCTTGAAGCACCTTTAAGGTGCAATTATGGGTGAAAAAGAAACTATGACCTTCCCATTCATCATCCTGGTTTCTTTATAGGTTTTCCTAACTTCTCTCTCCTGAGTCCAAAAGGAGTGGGTCCTCTTCAGTCTGGCATAAGATGGCATGACACATTTTAGAAAGCTGACAGCACTGGAAAAAACAATTCAAAAGGGTGAAGGAGAGTCTGTGAGAGTGATCTGTTCAGTAAGAGAACTGGAACGCACCGGGGAGTGTATTGGCACACGCTCTCCAGCTCTGACGTGTTCTGAGATAGGAAGCTGATGAGAAAACCCTATCGCATTTCCAAGAATACAAACAGAGAGCTAGAAAAATGAATTGCAAGGCTATGTTAAAAGTTAAACTTTCAAGTGTAAACATGAGGAATGAAAACACAGGATGATTTATATTTCTGTGCATTGGCATTGTATCTCAGCACACTAAGGTGTCCACTTCAGTTTTATCAGTTTCATTGTGACTTCTGTTCAGAACCTAAGAAATTATTTATCATAACTACAGTAGCAAAATGAAGTGCATAGACTTATGTATCCCATTTATACTTCATTTCAGTAAGAAAAATATATATTTAAAGACCTCTGAAAATCTAGATTTAACCACATTTTCTAAAAGTGCAGAATCAAACACGAATCTACTGTACATTGCTGCAGAGCAACACTGTACTATATGGTAGAGGTACCACAGCTGTATGGTACCATCAGAGGATTTACTCTTTGTCCTCTGCTGCAGTCATTCACACCTTTGGGAGCAGATATAAAATGCAAATATCATTGTGAGACTCCAGAGACTTCTGACTTAGTGGAGCTTACTCATGAGTAAATGATTTCAGAAGAAGCAAGACAGCGGAAAGGAATTAATTTAATGCTTAAGAACACACAAGACAAAGATCTCTAGAGCTGAGCTTCATAGTGGTGGGTATCAGGTACCCTCCTGTCACAGAACCCTGCAATGGCAACTCAGAATAGCTGAGTCTGAGTCTCCCTGGAGGTTGATAAACAAAACAAGAGCCTTAGGTGAACCCACCCAACTGCCTCACAAACCAGTGATCCAAGGGGAAAATTAGAATGCAACAGCCAGCTGGGGTAATGTGTAGCTGTATTTCCTGTAGACCCTTATTCACTGGAAGGCAGCCTGGCTGGAAATGCCAGGGGCAGCTCAGGGAAGGAGTTGTGCCTGAGGCACATTTTCCAGTTACTACTTTGTCCCTTCAAGTCACTTTGACACAATCTGTCTTTGACTGTCTTTCACTATCTTTCCTGGGCTCAAAAAGCACGCAGTGGGCAGGGAGACAATGACTGGGGATTGGGCTTTCGAGAAAAAATCCCATGGTGTTGTTTGCTGCTCTGGAAACCAGGCTAAATATCAGAATTGCTACTTAGATCTCCGGATTCCAAAGATTTGATCATCACTGCATTTTATTATCTAGACATTTATTAACTAAGCCCATAGATTCTGACACTAAATAAGTACTTTCTGTTTGTTTGTAAGGAGGTCAACAATGTCACTGGAAGAAATTTCAGCCTGTGACTGGTGGTTGCAAAAGTCCCTCACAAAGCCAGGAATAGAAGTCTGCAGTTAGAAGTCCTAACCTCTACCCCCAAAGCTACCCTGGGCAGTTCTCCATTTGTATGGAAACACAGAGCATGACCAAAGATGTTTCCACCTATTGCACTGTGGATGACAGGTGATTTCTGAGCACAGGAAAGTCTTTTGTTTAACTTGATGACGTTTTCATCCTTGTTTGTCTTTCTGCTTGTAAATGAACACCACAGCTGGGCCATCCTAAAATCCAAATGGTGAATACATCAAGAGCAATTCTTGAAAATGGAGCAAAAATGTTTATGTGGTTAGTGCATCTGAAGTCTGGATTGCTATGGCACTGTGTCCTTTTTGTGCCATTCCCAGAGCCTTGGTGATCACGTGGGAAACTGGTACATGAAGTTCAGGAATCCAGCAAAAATAATCACTCAAAAGAACAAAGATTAGTTTACAGATAGATTAGCTCTTCAAATCCATCTGCTATGCAGTAATGTGAGTGCTAGTGCTGCAAAAGGACGAGGTCAGAAAGCAAGGAGGAGGGTGGGCTCATAGCAGCCAAGATTTACATCAGCTTAACTGGAGGGGGCACCTCATCCTCCAGAAGGCAGGGGAGGAGATGGTATGGATCTCACTGCTCCCCACCTGAACCTTGCCCCCTTTCCTAGTGGTGTTGAAATACATTAAATCCCTGAATGAGTACCTCTGAACATACAAACACAAGAAATCATTTAATGGATGGAAAGCTGAATATTCTGTGTGTTCACGTCCCTGAAAATGACAGAAGTGCAGTAGTCTTTGGTGGATTCACTGAGCTCACACTGCAGCAGCAAAGGCTTTCCAGCATATGCTGTAGAGAACTTTTCTAGCATAGCTCAGCATGAACTGCTTCAGGCCAAAGCGCAGTGATAATATCCAAACCCAGTACCATATATGTGCCACTTTGGAACAGTAGATTTGTTTGCATAACTGAAAACAAACCTGATGATACTCAAAATATTTACAAAGCAAAGAAATCACTATGTATGATATTCATATGTTCACCGCTATTGCACACTTAGTTAAAATGCATAACTGTTTATTGACATAGTTTTAAGTACATTTTAAATGAATTCCAACTCCATCACCCCTTTATTTCAACTGCAGACATGTTGCTTTTGTTTAGTAGTGAAATCCCTCAGATTTTTATATTTCCAGGATTATTTTTGGACTAGCTGCTAGAAAGTTTCCTAAAGTCTCTTTTAAGTCTGATTCCTGTAATGCAGGTGCAGCTTTTTATTTTTTCTTTTTCCCTCTGAGTTTGCTGTTTGTATTTACAAAGGACATAGAATCTAGATCATTGAAAACAGAAAATCTGCCTATTTAAAAGCACAGGAGCAAATCCTGCCTCCAGCTATGTGTGCACCTGGTGAGCAGGGGAAGGGTGTGACTATGCTAACATGCGTGTGAGCATGCATGAGCAAACACAGTTCTGATTCAGCCTACTTTTGGAGGACATAAGCTTCACCAGAGATAATCAGATACCTAAAATTAAACAATTGCCCAAGTTAGGTGATGCTGAGTGCCAGGGGCATTTGCAGCCTGGCTTTTGCAGTTGTGATCATCCTTGCAGTTCATGACACAGCTCTGCAGTTGCCATTTGCACGAGTAGCATTGTTGGTGAACTCCTGTGCACTGAGAGAGAACCATCACCTTAAGAGTTCTCCTTTGTCTGAAAGCATCTCAGAATGCTACTGGTTAAGGTAATGCTGCTGTATGGACTACTTCCAAGGAGTGGAACAGAGATTTTGGGGAGAAAAAGCCCCTTTCTTTTCTGCTTAATTTCTTCTTGCATTTATAGCACTTTGTCTGTTTCCAAATTAACTCAAAGATTTTTTCCTCAATTAATTTTTTTTCAATATATATGAGAGAGGAAAACACTTTAAAACCAGCAACCATCTTCGTAAAACTTCCATAAAATGCCAGAGAACACAGATAAAAAAAAATGAGATCCCATATCAATCTATATTTTCTTGGCATAACATTAACCATGTGTCAAGAGGAAAGAAAGTAGAGGCATTTCAGAACGGCTTGGTAATGAAATCAACTGCATACACAAGTGTTTGCAGATTTGGGAACTTCTGTCCTAGCTCTCTGTAACTACCAAAGTGGAGGTCTTTGGCACAACCTCAGACTGATGTCGTTTATAGTGGCAATTTGCCTGACACGCTTAGTCTTGAAGAGTTGTGTCTAGATGTCATCATGATGTTTCCCCCACATGCAAGGGCTTAAACACAGAAACATTTGTCAGTTTGGAAAACCTGGTCACTTTACCCTGAGTGTGTAAAATTTGTCTTCTACATCTCCTCGAAGAATTAGAGCACAGTTCTAAACTCTCATAATAGTTTTCTACTTAATGTCATTAAATATGAGATATTTCTCAGATGTGGTTTAATTGTGTTGCATTTTATGTACAATACCTATTCTGATACATTTTTGCAGATAAAGAAGTGTATTCTGTTACCAAGCCAAATTATTGTAAGTCAGGCTTGGATTTGGTTCACTATCATTAAAGAATCTGCATTTTAAAGTTAACTATAGAATAACATAGTAGATTCTGTAATGATGTAAGCATATGGTATTTGCCAAAAGCTCTATTTCATAAATCTGGTTTAGGATACAGCCCAACTCATGAGGATCTTGATAGGAGATTATTCCTTTCAATAACTTTCATTATTTAATTAGACACATGTGCTGATTATGAATGTAATACTATGGAGAATGAAGTCAACGTTAAAACCCCATAATTTTAAATTAGGCAGGAGCACACCCATAATGTGTAGCCAGGAAATGTTTGTGTCCTTAACAACATCTATACTGATAGCAGTACATTTCTAAAAAAAGAAAAAAAAAAAAAAAGAAGAAGAAGAAGAAATTCAGAGTGTCCTTATACTATTATTACAATTTTATTGTTTGTACTCCTTTGGGAGCTAATAGCACTGTTGTGTAACAGAGAGAAAGCATGTTTAAACATACCAGCAAGTACTCAGGTGAGCTTAAAGTTTAACTCTGAGTTTGGGAACATTTTCAAATCAAATGAAACAAGGAATTTAGAGGAAATACTGAGCCAAACCAAAAGGGATTACTTCAGCTTGGTAATTTTATGTTTCACTTACCTCTATCTGCTGAGAGATTTTTAACAAAGGCAAAATTCAAAGTTAAAATGTGGGTTTTGTAAGAACACCTTACTGATTTTGGTCACTTTCATACATTTAATTTTATCTCTAAGAAGGAACAAAAGCACCCCACCAAGAAGTGGGCAGCAGGAAAGAGGGGACCAGTAGGACAAAACCTATCCAGTTCGGGAGATTTAGCTGTATAATGAGTACATCAGAAGTGAGAGACTGGAAGTTGATTCTTTTTTTTCCAAATTAAATCATGGAACTCACTCTGAATACCTGCCCAGCCTGCTGTGGAGGGCTGTGGAAGGCTCAGGCGTTGTGCTCTGGTGTTCACCGGGCCCAGTGGTGGCTGTGAATCTGTGCCAGTCCCTCATAGATATGGTGACAGTGTCTGCCCTCACTTTGGCAGGGGTGTTTTTAATAGCATGCTCATTATACAGAAATATTTTCATTTGACAGACAATTTAAATGATCGTATAAAAGCTGCAATTACCATCAGGACAAATCCAGCTCTGATTGACTCCCACGTTTGCTCCCAAAGTTTGACTCAGAACTAAGAAACTAGAAAGATTTTTACCCTTCTATTCTTCATTTTTACATAGGCTCTTCCCTCTTATTTCTGTCTCCCATGCTAACATACTGAAGAACTTCTCAAACTCCTGCTGTCTTAGTCTTCCCCAAAAGTCACTATTTGGAAGTACTATTAGCTTCATTTTACTGATGGGGGGCTGAGGAACAGAGAAAACCACTGCTTTGACTAAGTTAAGACAGGGAGGAAACCTCTAGAGAAGCTGAGGGATGAAAGTTTGTCTAATGTAGAATTACCTTTCTGAATGTCCAAAAATCCTAAAGGAAATGGGGTTTTTTTTTGATGCCTAAATAGGTCAGAGAGGTACGACTCATGTGAAAATAAAATTAAAATCACAGCTTTGGAACTGGGACTCTGAGCTGTGATGCTAATTCTGAAAATATTCCTTTTGCCAATGTTGTGTTTGTAATCTATACATTAGTAATTTATATGTTTATCTGGCTGTGCACATAGCTGCTCATTTGTGAAATCCAGTGATTTTTGTCTGCAACCATTTCATGAGAAACAGGGAAGATCATCTGCCTTGAGCATCCTGGTCACCATGTGAAGGTCACCTGGGTCACCTTGGTCAAGCTAGCTTGTGAGGTCAGCTGGCTGCTTCAAAGCATCCAGGTCACTTCAGCCTGTCCTCCCAGTCCCCAGAGAAACAGGGCTGAGAAACTCTCAGAAGTTGCACTGAGGGCAGTGTGGGAATGGCCATTCATTGGGGGCTTTCAATTTCCTCTGAATGTGCAAGCTAGATAGAGCTTTTACATCTTAAAGTGGCTTTTAATGCTTTTGTGAGAGCTAAAATGTATTGCAAACAATTTGCTGGTATGTGTTAGTGCTCTTTAATGACAATTATGATGTAATAACTGTTAACATTATCTTAGAAGGCTGCGATGTGTCTCATTGCACACATCCTATTGGCATTAATCAGGAGACAAGCTTAATCTCAACCCAAACATGTCAGGGGAGTGGCTGGGGTGGAGGTGTGACTGGAGATAAAAAGGAAAGGCTGCTGCTTTCTAGGAAGGAAAGGAAGATCTCCAGCCCCATCACCTCTCTGTGGGATGGCCTCTGTGTCAGAGGTGGGCTCTCAGCCATCCTCTCCCCCAGGCAAGACCCAGATCACTTCATGTGCCTTGTGAGGTGTCCAAGGATCTCAGTCTGGTCTCCTTTTATAGTAAGCAACAACAGAGAGAAAAATCTCTGAGAATTTAAATCAATGCATTTAAAATGTGAATCACTTTATTTTTCTTCATACACTTGATTCAAAATGTAGGACATCTTCCTATTGGGTCTCAGTTATAGATAGGTAGTCAGACAAGAAGAACCTAGCTTTTTTTTGCCTGAGGTGCTATGAGGGAAGTACCTAGGAAAATACAAAAATGGAATTTCCAAAACCAATTGATTTAGATCAACTCTCAATGGAAATATCCTTGCTGAGTTATCTCCAGCATTGTCCAAGAGATTTTGGAGCAGGACACTTTGTTTTTGAGGAAGAAAGCAAATGAAATCCACAGATAAAAACATAAAACCCAACACTTACACAGCTCCTAAATTTATCCTAAATTTCTTGACTCTAGACTTCTGTGTTTTTTTCTCGTTATGAAAGGTAGCATTAGACCACACAGTAGAATTCTGTCTTTTTTTTTTAAATAAGTTTAAAAACGCAGCAAAATATACAGGAAAAATTAATTAGTTGTGATAATTACAGTTTTATTAAAATTTCATTTCATATATGGCTAGTGAGATACTGGATCTAGCTAACCTCTTGATCTACTTCTGTCACAGTAGTTTTGGAGATTGTTCTTCAATGGACACAAAGAGATCACAGACATTTTGGATCATTGAACACTCTGTTTCTCTTCTGCAGTTCATATCCTGGTAATTCAATGGTCTATAAACTTTTACTTTGTGTTGAGCAGGGTGCTATGTGAATCTGAAAGTTTCCAGTAAGGAACTTCCTAATCGAACCTTGGTGTATTTTTCACCATCTTGAGTGTAACCTTGCATGCCTCTGTCGTGGATGGGAAGCTGCCTCCATGTCTTTTGAAGGGATTCAGAACTGGTTCTGCCTGATCCCCCTGCCCAGTATCAGAGCTGAGTGCCACTGCTCTGAATGGCTACAGATGGGTTTGAAAGGCTGCAGAGATCTCCCTCAGACAGAACCTGTGATTTAGGTGTGGACATCTGCAGGTAGGTCTGAGGTGGCATCATGGCTTGGGCTTGCTGCAGGACACAGGTGACAAAGTTTTGAGGAAGGCTGAAAGCTTTGTCTTAACCAGGTTTGGCCTGAGCTGCTGGAGGTGGAAGATGTTCAGAGAAGATGAGAGACTGACTCAGGTAGAAGGGTAAAACGTGTCTTGTGTGTGCTGGGACTCACTATAGATATCTGCCTGTTTCCTGACCTGGTTGCTGGTATAAATTACACTGCTGGTATACCTCCACACAGTGTGGCCTCAGTAGCCAGCTCACACATGGACACTTGTAAGTGGGCACCTCCAGGTGGTTGTCTTCATCATGCAACTTAGTATAGAATCGCAAAAGGGCTGGTACCCCAGCTGAGATGTTATATGTGGGCAGGATTATCCCAGAAGAGAGAACAATGAAAGGGAGTAAGAGTCAGAGCCATGTGGAGAGCTCGAAAAGAAGAGGTGAAGATCACCCGGAGGAGTGGTCAGGAGGGAAGAAAGAGGTACAGTCACAGACATGAATTTTTAAGAGGAGCACTATAGCTGCCACAGGGCCTAACCAGTTGTTTGGGAAGGTGGTGACAGGTTGAGATAGCCAACTGTGCAGCTCTTGCTCTGAGAGGCAGCTAGAAATCCCAGCAGCTAGGAAATCCCAGCAGCAGCTCTGCTGATAACAGCTCTGTGTATTCATGGCCCCACACAGCCCGGTGTTTATTGAAGGGCTCGCTAGAATAAGGGAGGAAAGCTCGTATTGGATGCAGAAAAGATTGAAATTGACATACTGAGTTTAAATAAGATTACACTAATTAATCATCCTCCTGGGAATCTGAGGGCTCCTGACGGATGTGATGTGTCCAATCACATTAATCTTCCCGAAGTGGCGGTGACTCCGCGCGGGCCACCCCGCTCTGGGCACAGAGCCAGCAGCGGGGAGATGGGCACAGCCCCAGCCCTGGCACTGGGCAAGGCAGCCTGCAAACAGCCCCGCTGCGGGGGCAAAGGCACTGGTGGCCAGGGAATTCAAAGGAAACCACTTGCTAAATTCTTCATGACCTTTTCCTTCATTTACAATAGGGATGTGGTGTTTCCTGGGGAAGAGTAGAATAGGACAAGGATATTTCTCCCTTTGGATATTCTTAGCAGTTCTGCGGTCTTATTATTTTAAAAAACATAATGCAGATATATTTACGTGTACATAGGGACATATTTTGTGTTTTCCAGATAAGGAGCTTTTTGTTAAAGAGATCTGATATGAGCAAAAATAGGCCGAACATATAATATTTTTGTTAAATAACAATGTCAATGTTTTCTAAACAAAAATGAGACAGTGAGAAATTGCCTTTTTTTTTTTTTAAACTTTACTTATACCACTGTAAATGAAAGTTGATTTGGAAGACTGGCTGGGTTTTGGATGTGATGTACTGGTTGCAGGGTATGACCATGTCTGAGTTCAGAATCCTTCACAAGCTTCTGTAGACACCAGAGCACTGAACACCCAAGACCACGACAGATGCCTCACAGGAAGCCAGCTCCATATCTTTATACAACAGTTTTTGCCTTTTCTTAGGAAAATAATTTTCCCTTGACAGTTTTTAGAAATGAGTAATTCCCCAAATTTTTCAACCTAAGGTGATAAATATTATAATGATATGTGATATCATAAAATATATATTTTTTAAAAGATTAGTAATGTTTTAGTGTGCAATACCAAGGAAACTATGACACTGCCACCTCGTGGATTCTGAGATAATATCTAGATCATATTTTATCATCCTTATTTACATAGTGGCATAAGTGTGAGTTGCACTTCATGGCCAAAAAATAGCTCATTTCTTACCACAGAATTTTTTTAACATTTAAACATCTATTGATATGGACATGATCTTACTATGATTTATATAAGTACCTCTATAAGCTCCCAAGAACTTCCTTTCTGTTTGAAAGTTAGGAGGCATTCTCTCATAAGCAGTGTAGTAGTCTAAACTTGACAATTCTTCCTTCTATAGCATCCACAAAAGCTAATGCTGAATTGAGATGTAGTGATACTTGCAAATTATGCCTGAAATTTAGTTCTTAAATTGTTGAAGTCTGCCATTACAAGGAATGAAAACCTTCTCCATATATAATTGTTCATTGTGATATAAACTGAATTTCATAATTCACCTCTGAGAAAGTCTGGGTATATGCATCAGGGGAATCTTTTGTGTTCTTCTGAATGTGGGCTCTGAAGTTCTGTATTCTACTGGACCAAATGAATCAAAGAAAAGTGAAAAAAGCCAGAGTCTCTATTTTTTTCCTGAAGGATCTGATTCATTCCTTCAGCACATCATCAGTAGCTCCCTAATGAGTCAAGGCATGAGGAAAAAAACTCCAAGCATATTATGGCAACTTCAGAGATGTCTTTGCTTTTTGAGTTACCAAGAACAGCACCAGGATCTCAAATCCTGTACATGTGGGAACTAATATTTGAAGCAGAACTCCAGTAAAACATTGCTGCAGTTTGATGTGCAGTGTGGATCCATTTTGAGACCAAACTGTTGGCAGCTGTAATAACCAGAGATATCAATATTTGTGTCAAGGCAGCTTTCCCCCTTATGGGAATGAAAAATAGTACTTCTGCCTATTTAAGCTCAGGTATGAATACATTTGTGAAAGTTATTGTGCTGTACAGAAGCTAGGGAAAGGGCCTTAAACCCCCAAAATAAACAATGCCTGAGGACTGCTGTAGTGGTAAAATCAGAAAACAGCCACCATCACTGAAATAAACTCCATTATGGTTCATGTTTAAGGCTAGACAGTGATTCATACTGTTTCACTAAACTCAGCATGCTGCAAAAGGCACTTGAAATAATTAACACTTAGAATTAAACTACTTAGATTTCACATCATCAAACATTTAACTTTCTGTAATTCCCCCTGCAGCTGTGATTTATTTGCATTTATTAATTTCTCTATTTACCAGTTCTCAGTTTCTTTTTAAGTTGCTCATACTTCCTTCATCTATAAGTCTGAACACAAACTTATTGTTCTGGCTTTAGCTCTTGCATTTTCTCATTTTCACACTTCTGGCTAGTTAAAAAATGCATTCCATCAAATATGGTTTTAAAATTGCTAAAAGGAGTTTTCTGTTTAATCTTAATAATTGCTTTAATTGTACTTGTTATTCACGAAATGCATGCTCATTACTGCAGTTTGATTGTTTGATATTGGAAGTATGTCACTAGATGCATTGTCTGTATTTGTTAAAAAAAGATTTTGGTTTGTTTTGTTTTAGAAAAAACACATGTGAAGAGAAGTCTCCTTATATCCAAAGCTCGTATCAAGAAATATAGATCAGAGTTCTCAACATGACCAAGTTGAAGAATTTGTGGAGACAAAGAGCTGATAGATAACTTGAGAAGAACAGACCTGGGACATATAAAATTCACCAACTTTGACAAAATGAAGCTATGATTTCACTGGGAAATTTTAGAAGGTGTTTGTAGTCATAGGAATGGAGATCCAGGGAAAGGCACTGGCTACATAAATGTATAAAAATTGCTACACTGGACCAGGAGAGAAGTCCAAGAAACTCATCAAATTTCTGAGTCATGTGCAACATATGTTTGGGGGAAAAGCACAAGAACGAGGCAAACATACAAAGACACTTTTCCCTGTTTTCCTAATCAATTTCCAACAGTCTGCACCCAGAAGTCTTCCTGAGCCAGTTCCTGATTCCTCAGAGTTATGTATCATTGCTCTTGATGGACATTTCTTCCATCTGCTTCTCTTTTCATCTTTTGTACTTGCATATACACATGGCCTTCAGTGTCCTCTGCCAACGAGTCCCACTATTTAACTGAAATCTGTGTGGAAAATACCCTTCAACAATTCCTCCTGTACTTTTAAACCTCTCTGCCTTGTCATTGCTTTTGTTTTCTTCTCCTGTATTTTAAGAAATATTGAATATTCTTTTCCCTACATTTTTTTTCTCTGTAATATTTTGATTTCTCTGTAAGTCTTATGTTTTCCCCTGGCTGTCACTTTTTCAAGCTGGCAAATCCTAATTCATTTAGTCTCTTTTTTGAACACCATCCTTGTTAGTGTATTCAAAACATTTGTGTAGTTCCACCATGTCTTAATGTCAGTCCCAGAAGCCCATAAAAACAAATCTTTTCAAAATGAATTAATTTTTCTTAAAACTGATATAATAGTTCAGATTTTGAGAATGTAAAAATTCCTTTTGGGGTTTATTTTCATTCAAAGCTAGCCTGAGAGTTGGTCACTCAGGTGTCAGAAGCCCAATTAATTCAAACTGGTTGTGAACTGCACACCCACATGTACACAGTGGTTTCTTCATTGTTTTTAAAATTTATTACATGTGTTTGACTGTGAAGTTCCTAACTCTTGTGCTTTCCCAGTCAATTTGGGAAAAAAAATATATGTTTATCCCTCAAGGGAAATGATGGGAAAATAGTAGCAGACTATCAGATTTTGACTGAGTTAGTCAGCATCTTCACTGCAAAATACCAGCTTAAGAAAAACAAAACAGGTCTAACTTCAGTCTTCAGATGGATAATTTACTTGCTCTCAAGGTACTTCCAAAGGAGGGTAATTTTTTTTGTTGGTTTGTGTAGGTGGATTTGAGGGTTAAAATTTGAATAATAGCTTTGGTTTATACCACTGTGGTTTCACAGGATATTCTGGTAAACATTTTTACTAACCTTCTGAAAATTCTGCTATTATTACTTTTATGGGCTTAGTATTTGTTGAAATAGTTATTAGTGAGAAGATTGCCCAGTACATGCTTAGATTAAAACCTGGAATAATGACAGAAGCTGCTGGTCAATGCCTCTGAACAGAGCAGGGGGCTCAGAAGAAACTAAGGACTTGGATCTGCCTCCTGTTGATACTCACCAGAGTTTTTAAGCTGACATAATCCCCCAAATTTCATTGATAATCTGCTTTTCATAGAGCTCATCACCTCAGAATTCAAAACATATACCTCAAGCTCCCATAATTGATGAAAATGAAATTTACACCACCTAATTCTGAGAGTGCAAAACCCTGTGTGTAATATAGACTAGCCAAATCCTCTCTGTAGTCAATGAAGAGAGAAACAATTTGGAGGGCAACCATTCTGCCTTCTTCAGACTCCACTTTTTAGCATGTTCTCAGCAGAAATTTAGCATTCTTGTTAGGTGAAATCCCATCCTGAGAGCCACAGGGACTGATACTCAAATGGAAAAACAAACTTGCATATACAAGGAACAGCAAATAAGGAACCCAAGGGGAAACCTGCCAGATAACCTGATTGGTCCCACTATTTTCCTCAAGGCCCCTGGAATCAGCTTATGGCTGCACTTCTTGCTCAAAGCACAAAGTCTAGGAGTGGAAGGATGGTCATTACTCAAAGTCCTAAAAAAGGCACCTCCCACAAAAGTGTTAATTGAAGAGATTAAGTCAGCAGTAATCCTCCAAGAGCAGATATCAAACATTGCTCATAGCACCATTGTCTTGCAGCTTCAGCTTTCCCCTGGCATTTTTCAGAACTGGCAGGTATTTACTTCCCAGCAGCTCTGTGGGTGGATGCAGGGGCCTGTGCTCTGACTCCACAGGCAGGATGAAGAGAGGTGCCAATAACAGCACCCTCAGAAGGTCCCACCACTTCCATCACCTTCCTCCAGGAGCACACCTTACCTGTCAAGGAGCAGCTTTGGTCCAAGGCACTTAGAGGCTGTGTGGCTGCAAGGGGAGGTGTCACCACATGGGAAATGGTCTGTGTGGGGCTGACTTGTAGCCCTCCGTCACAAGGCTGGCTGCTCCCAGCACTGCAAAATAGAAATACACTGATTAAGGCAACATTCAAAGAAACTGAAAAAACTACCACAATATTTTGTTTCACAGAGAATGTTATAAACCACAGCGTGGGACTAGGGGGCTGTCATCAGCACATTAACAAGACAGTATTTTGTTATTTGAAATTACCTTTATACTTAGTTCTCCAAACACTCACATACACATATATACACACACCATTTTTCCCTGATGAAGGGAAGGCATTTTGCTAGATGACTGCTTAAGTAGTCTGGCTTTGAACATGAAGACTAGAGAACCTTTTATGTTATACAGGTACACAATCTATCCCTGCCATTATTATTTCTTTTTGTACAGCTAAAATTCTGATTAAGCTTCAGCTGTAGCAATGCATTTAAGTTCATGTGTAAGACTTTTTCTGATTCCTTATTCTCTCTTGATTTTTACAGAAGCATTTTTCTTTTTCCCTCAAGAAAGATGTGATGTGAAACATGAATTATTTCAGACAGTCATAGCATAAGAAGTTTAGAAATTTTAGTTATTTGTAATCTTCATTCAGGGAGGGGTTATGTTGGAATACTGGAAACTTGGATCCAAGCCAAAACCTTTACAGGGTAGTTTTAATTTTTTCTCCCTGAAATAATGTCACTCAAGTACAAACTTATCTTGAAGAATTACATTCTCCCTAACACGCTTGCACCAATAAACTGAGGTGCTCTGACAGAGAAATTTCTCCTAGCAAAAGGATGACCCTTCTGGAACAGGCCAAGGAAGATATGAGAAGCTACAAGGTGTGACAGGGTTTCTGTGGTCTGAACATATTCAATGGAAACTGGGCCAAGACTCTTGAAATGGTTTCAGAAGACAGCAATTGATGAATTGTTCCAGTACTGAACATCTTCATGTTTTCTACCAAACAAGTTAATTATCAGTGTTCTTGGCAATAAGGAACTGCTCTTCTTGTAATAAGCTTCATTATGAATATAAGATTGCCAAGAACATTAAGTATTTTGACCTGTTATACTCAATACCTCCTTAACTCTGTTGTCAGGACTGAGCATAACTAGGCTAAATCTAGCTTGGAAACACCTCTCAGGACTGGAAACACTCACAGTGAATATAGGATTATAGAATTCCCAAGACATTCAGAATTCAAATATTCTTATTTCTCAGGATGTTTTTTTAGCTTGATCAAATGCATATACAAGGAGTTTTAGGAGGACAATAAAATTCTATCCTGTATTGTGACAGTTAAAACATTCATTTCTGTGACATAGAATCAAAAAATCATTTATGTTGGAAAAGACCTTCAAGATCATTGAGTCCAACCATTAACCCAGCAGTACCAAGTACACCTCTAAGCCACATCACCTTCCTGGGATCATATCCATCATACTGTGATCTTTTGTTTTTTCTGGTTATAGCTCTGCTTTATATAATTCTCAAGAAAAAGGGTAAGAAAATAATCAGTTGTATCATCAAGAGGAGATAGACTGCAGATAAAGACCTAGCCAGTACTCTAAGGACACTCATTGATTACACACATTGAGATGTTTTGCCTTATTCTACTATAATTTCTACCTACAGTAAATATATATATGTATATATAAATGGCAGTATTTTTTTTAAATAGGATGTGCATCACATCCAAGAGGTAATTGTTTGATTTCAAACTGAATATAACTGCAAATTGTACTGCTGTGGATATTACTATTTATGTGATTATAACAATGCCACACATGCTGAAATGAAGGAAATGCACAGATGTTCAACAGTGTGAAGAAAAATTACAGAGTACTTGGAGTTTACATTCTCTAGCTGGGAGTCAACCTGAAGATGAATAAAACAATACCAGGGCATATTCCTGTTGTATCCAGTCAAGATGATTTCCTCTGCTTATCCTTAGCCTACTTTAAAATGTACCTTTATTTTTTTCTCGGCTATTGGCTTTATTCAAATGTAAATCTATTGACTTTAGCAGAGCTCTGATATTTATCTGATTTCCTCAGTGTATTTTTCGATTTTAGCAAGACTTTTCTCTTTTTAAAAGCCCAAGGAAAAAGACCTGCCAAGGTTTATTTATTATATGCAAACAGAAGCTCAGCATCTGCAAAATGTTGGAGGCTGAAGGGGTATTACTGGGTGCTGACGCTGTTCCAACATCCTTCCACGGGCCTCTGAAGTTAGCTTGTTATCAGATACAGTACTGGGCTGAGAGGACCTATCTATCTGACATGGTAGAGCCTTTACTGTATTCTTGTGATTGCAACTCTGGTGTTAAATTATTTGAATCCTCCCTTAGGAAGCCTAATCCAATTAAGCTAACTTTTAGAGTTTGAAAATACCAGCATGAATAACAAAACCCAGCATAATTAACAATTATGGGGTTTTTCACAGTAAAAGATCACTGATCAGAATAAAAAACCCACCAAACTCCCTTCCTCCTTACTTTGAAATGAGGTATAGCTAAACACAAGAAAGGGAAATGGTCAGTCTTTTTACACATGACAAGCATATTCCTACTGGATTTATCACAACAATACTCATGGAATGAACCAGAAATCATGGAGGCATCCTATGGAAGAATTTTTGTTTCTAGAGAGAATGGTTAAGGTCACTGGGCAATGAAAGAAGAAGGCTTGTATTCATTGTGCTCCAACTAGAGCCTCAGATTAGCATTTGGATCTTTAATTTGAACAATGTCAAATACCTTAGTGCTTAGAAGCAGAAGTACAAATATTTGCATTTAGAATTAAAGCTCGTATTCTTTTACCAAAGCTTATGTGCTGCTACATTTTAAAATATAGAATCACACATGAGATCAATGTGGCAGCACAGGATGCTAGAAGATAGGAAGATACCATGTCCAGGATACTTCCAACCCTGTGGGCTGGAAGTCTGGAACCCTTGCCTATGCTGAGATCTGGGGTCCTAACATCTCATTTCTTGTAATCAATCTGGAGATTTTACCTTTTTTTTTTTTTTTTT
>VWYP01023773.1:0-31897 GCA_013400435.1 Pycnonotus jocosus
CTCCACCCCCAATTGTTATGGCTGCTGCATTGAAACTGGAGCCTATTTGAGAAGAGTAAGACTAAATGTTCACTCAGAGACAATTCAAAAGACCAAAATTATTGGCAAATAGGTGTAATTTTTGTGAAATTTCTTGGTTTGTCCATTAAATACAGAGACATAAAGTGGCTTGAATCATAGCTTTTACTCTTCTAGAAACAAGTGTATTATAATACACTATTTTTCCATATACAAAAAGCATGTGAAGAGTATTTAAAGATCAAACTGATTCAGGTACCCACACAGTTTTGCAGTTTAATACAAAATTTCAAGCCATGTTAATATAAAGTACGTAAAAGACAAAAGAGCTCACTTAATAAATTTCACAGACAACTACTGCACCATATACTTCACTATCAGTAAAAAAAGGTTTTAATAATTGTGGGTTTGTACTTTTCCAGTAGAGTCTCTTTTCTCCACCTGGATTTAAAAAGTACATTAATCTTCTGAATATGTGACTTTTATTCAAATAATTAAAATATTTCTTATGGAGCAGGTAGTGGTAACTAATAGTCAACACTCATTTTTCTTCAAGACAAACCCAAGATAAACAAAATTGTGTCATCTTTCTTAATTACTGGTTTACTAGGGCAGGGTTTAATGCTAAATGACATTTTTGGATTAATGCTGCGTAATCTGAATATCCTGATGGAAATGACTTCAGAAAACAGACAGGCTGAAAGCAAAGTTTAGGGAAAGCGATATTGCCCAGGGACTACCCTGGGCTTTTGAAACATGCTCCACAGGCACTAAAATGTAGTTTATAAAGAGACTTTAGGTTTCAGTTTACTTACATTACTCTAAAATTGTATCTAGTATATAAGGTTAACTGGGATAAACCCAGATAAGACACTTCAAAGAACGCTCCACACTTACCTTTTTAAGTAGGCTGAACAATCCAATTGCATACTATGATCCATTATGGTACGAGTCACACAGTTATCCTCCAGACAAGATGTTATGCAGGTTACATTATGCAGCCCTGTACACAGCACAGAGAAAAGTCCTGAGCTTCTGGTCCAGCTAAAAGAAACTCTGCAGTAATAAAGCAGAGGTATAAAAAATTTCCTCAAATGATTACTGCTAAAGATGTGTTGAGCAGAAGGTGAACTTCCTTTTCAGAATGCACCTCATATGGCACCCCATTGTATCAATCTTGGCATTACCTTTCAGGACCAACTGTGACAAGTCTCAAAATGTATCTGTAGCATGAAAGATGTAATTTTATTTCCATTAGGTTGAATTAATCCACCTGCTCTTTCCTGCCGAGATTTATAGACAGTAGTATATGGGAAAAACTCCAGCTACTTTAGACCTGCAGAGTGGAATAGAATGGATTTTTCTGTTACAGAAAGACTGCAAAACAGAAAGTATCCTGAAATATATTACAGTGTAAAAGAGATGGACTCATTCCTGGAATGCAAAATCTATTTTGGATTTCCTATACTCAGTATCTTGGATGTCTATCCTACTTACCATTAGTTTTTAGAACTTGGCTTGGACAGGGATTTACATTTAAAGCAATATGAAGTCTTAAGAGAAAAAAAAAGTAGTTTTTAGGGCTGTGTTTCCGTCTCACTTCTTTATAACAGTAGCACTGCAGATGAAGAATAGAAACATGGAATTAAAAGCTGCTACAGTGGTTACACAGTAAATGAGAACCTATTCAATTTGAAATTTGCTTTCTAAAAAGAAAAAAAAAAAAAAAAAAAGAAAGAGAAACAACTTAGCCAGAAAAATATTTTTCTATTGTGAACGTTTTTCAAACTGTGAAAGTTCATACTCTATGTTTCTCCCTGATGAACGTTGAAAGTAATTGCAATATAAATCTCTTACCGATTATTCCACATGACCTTAGAGTGTGGTTCAAATGAAATTACTAATAATATAAATATTTTTTCTCTGCTACTCTGTGTACAACACATGTATCTATATACTGTCTTTTAAATGTACATGATGGCTGTCAATCATCTGCAAGCAAATTTCAAAAATTTTGGTAAATGTATATGTATTCTGTATTCTACAAAGTTTTGGCTCCTTGGATCATTTTACTTATGTGTCTAAATGTGTCTTTCTATGTATCGTGTTAGTATGCTCAGTATTTTTCTTTTGTCTCTTCATTTTTACTTTCATATGACTTCATATGACCTCAGCTTATGGGACACCTTTGTCTTTTGATTTCACTTAATCTTTCACGCCTAATTTTCCTGTCCTTATGGGAAGCTGCTAGGCTGGTTTTATACTTTGAAGGACATTTTTTGGCATAGTTAATTTTATTAGCTCTGTTCGTTTGCTAATAAAATAATTTCCCTAAACTAGGTCCTTTTTGCCTGTGATGTTAATTGCTGAGTGATCATCCTGTCCTTATCTTGACCCAGAAGTTTTTATTGTATTTTTCTCACACCATCCTCTTGAGGGGGTGAAGTTATACAGAAGGTTCATAGGCATCTTGCAGCTAGCCAAGGTCAACTTACCACAAACAGTATTTCTTCATTTTGTTTAAGTAGCAAGCAGAAGCCCCTCTCAGCTGAATGCCTTCCTGGAAATACTGCATGTTTTCTATTTTTGAGGTTCATGTTTTCATGTAGCTCAAAGAATGCATAATGTTTCGTGAAAGTGATATAAACAGACATGATTAAGAATTATTCTGGTAATAAAGAGAATCACAGAACGGTTGAGGTTGAAAAGTGCCTATCTATTTGAATTCCCTGTTCCAGCAGGGCCACCACCTACAACCAGCTACCCAGGGTGATATGCAGCTTTGGAATATCTCTTAAGGATATCTCCAACCTCCCTGAAAAAAATCCATTTAATTTAAAATGTAAGCAATTTCTAGGACATAGATTTGAACAGTGAGAAGTGATAAACAGTAAAATCAGGCTATCTTTATCTTCATTATTTGCAAAGCAGAAGGTTATTATGTGGCAATCCCATATCTGGCCTGCAAACCCACATGAACACTTTCAACACTTTCATTGACTTCAGAGCAGAAATCACTGATACTGAAGAAGTACACAGATTTCCAAACTACCTCCCCTCTCCCAGTGTAATGATTTCTTTCTAGGGTGGTCTGTCTACCAAGGAGGACAGTGACAACCTCTTGTTAAATCTTTTATTCCCCTTGCTATCTTCCTAATGTGCTTTGATTAAGACAATAGTGCAGCTGTGTAAGGGTTCCTCACTAGTTTAATATCATTTAACAGAACACAGAATGCAACTTCCCTGAATGACAGCACAATTCCATTACTGTAAAAGCTACTTGAGGCATGTTGTTGTGGGCTGGGACAGTGGTAGGCTGGGACAATACATGTTTTTAATTCTTCATTAGGTAAATGCTTTACCCATGGTATGAAATATATATCTCCCAAAATAAATGAAACAAGCTCTGTAGCCATTGTGTTTGCCTTTCATAGTGTAAAATATGCAATGTAGAATTGATGAGATCTGTATTCATGTCTTTTCAAGGAGAGGCAGAGAATTTATCTTCCTTGAAATGCAAAAGAATAAAAGCAGGCATGCTGATCCCCTGTATTGGATGCAATAAGGAAGGATAGCTCCAGAATTAGGGAACCCAGTATTAGATTAGGCATTACCTTGGAAATTTCAATACTAGGATTCAATTTCCTGCTAAGCACCTGACTTCAGTCTGAGTGAACTTTGGAAGCCATTTAGTCACACCCAACTTCCATGCTCTTTCAGTATATTTATGATTAGAGTATCATTAGTCTGTGAGACTACATACATAAAAGGTTTTTGGTTACTGGCTATTCAATGACAAAATACATGAATTGGAGAAATATGAGCAATGCACACCCACACTTGGCACAGATGAATATGCTTCCGTGGGGATTTTCTTCTTTTTAGTTTTAGAATAGTCCTGTTTTAGAGCTCAATAGCGTTTAAAACAAACTTGATTCATTATGCTTTTTTAAATCTAAAAATTGCATTTCATCTTCCTGAGGTTTCTGATTTGCGAAAGTTTATTTGAGATCAAACCAGAAACTAATACATTCACTCAAATAAAAATTTTCAAAAAATATGTTTATTGTTTTAATCAAAAGAACATATTTTAAACTTCATTGAATGTAAGCATTTCACCCCCCACGCTTTATTCTGCAGTTCTTTGTTCTTTTGGAACATCCCATCTGTTTTGCTACATTTAGTATTGAAGTAAATTTATTTTACTAGTCATGTTAGTTTATTCACATTTTTCACATTATATGGATAGCAAATGGGAGGACAAGGAGATCTATTGCATCCCCTGCATGAGTCCTTTTCACCCCTTTCTGTGTCCCTAGAAATGATGGTTTACATGACAGGACAGCCTAGTGCTGCAAATGCTTAGTGAAGTTGGCTTTTTATCTCTAGCCTCTTGGTTGGAGGGTTGGAGCATCTTTTAAAAATATTTTTGTTACTGGCTTTTTACACTGTTTATCACCATAATACTTGATGTCTGCACAACATTCCTGCAGGAGTTCTGCAGACTGGAACTTGAGACAATGAGGAGGATAAGAAAGGTAAAAATTCTTATAAAGCATGCGATTTACACAGAAATTCAGCTCTGATTTTCAACTGAAATTTTTCTACTACTCCTAATTGTGTTATTTTTTCAGGAAGAATAAATGGCTTGCCAGAAGTCTGCCAGAAGATTAGTAGCATGGTTAAAAAACAATCTGCAAGTCCTCTTAGTCAATGCCTTCCCCACATGGTTTCTCTTTGAAGTCTACTTTTCACGTTAACAATTAGTTTTATAGTTCTATATATTGCTTTTTAAAGCCCCAATTAAGTTACCACAGTTGGATGTTTGTTTTTTATTTTATCCATTTGTAATATGCACTTATGGCATAGCACTGAAATTAAGGAAAGCAATTTTACTGCAATGATACTTGTCATACTTAAATCTGTACACTACAAAGACACAAGAAAAAATGACATGGGGCAGATCACATTATATGCATAATGGTAAAATCTCTTCAACTAAAATGGTCAGCCCTGTCCACAATTACTATGTGAAACAAGTTCCAGGCCTTGTACCTTACAGTGAGTTCATACAAAACAGAAACAATGGAAGCAGCAGAACCTACATGAGGACACAGTCTCTGGGGTGGCAAAGGCACTCTTGAGGGAGATCTGAATTCAGGATGCTACTCCAAATTCAGAAAATCACAGATCTGACTGCATGTCTTTGTCTTGTCAGCTGAATATCCTCATTTTGGACCATTTGCTATAATGAGATATCTTTTTGTATATAAGTCCCCATATCTTATTGTATGAGACTGTGACAGGGATGCTCTAGGAACACTTTCCACATCTCATCCAAAGGCAAGATGGTTAAGGAATGCACTGTTCAGGGATGCTCTATAGTTCAGTCTCTAAGCAGTTTGGCCTTTAAAAACTTATTTCAATAAATGCCAAAAAAATACAGATAGGGGTTCAAAGGAGATTTAACAGTTTCAATTATAAGAAAATTATGTGCTTGAGTACCAAAATTGGCAGTGACGAGTCTAGAAGTCTCTTAAAATATTAAGCTTTCAAATTCCCAATGGTGTGAAATAGGTCGTAAGACTTTATAGGTCTTACAGGTTGTGTCTTACAGGTTGTAAGACACATCTATTGAAAAAGTGAAGCAGGTAATGACAAAAACATCAGGTATCTGAATACCCGTGTTCAGTTTGTTAACTGTTTACCTCTATTTTCTGTCATATTTTTTTGGGTTGGACTTTTTAAGATTTTTTGAGGGGAAGGAAGAGTTGAATCTACTGAGTAAAAGGATAAAAAATATCCTAATAAAAGTACATTATACAGCACCTGGGATAAAATTCAGCATGCGTGTATAGAAAATGTTCAATAGCAAGGTAATTGCTTTATATCTTCATTTAGTGGTGATGTGACACCACTGTGTGAACAAAAGTACATAGAAAATAATGAAAATTCAATATGCCTTACAGTGGGTTATCCATATTGGGCAGATGTACCTCTTAGGGGGAAGAACTCCAAGAGAAATAACCCCCCCCCTTGTTCTTCTAAGAGACACAAATTTCTTGGACTAGGGAAATGAAACATTTGATTTTCTAAGATGTTATTCATCAGATGTAATTTTCTTCTATATAACACGTAAATAAAATAAACTTTCTTTGATTTGTAAGTAGGGTGTCTGTATTGTTACAATAAAAGCAAAGAGGTTATTCATGGTTGTGAGAGTCAATGCTCAAATATATTAATATGAAATGGAATAAAGAAAAGACATGATAACACAAACAGAATAAGAACTCTTAGTTATTTAAAACAAATTCCCTTACATTAATACTGTGTAAATATTAGGAGGTTCAAAAGGAAAAAAAATGAAATAAATTGAAATATCTTCTTTCTTTGAAATGTGAAAAAGGTCATAATTTGGAATCTTCTATTTAAATTTCTTTGACTTGTCAATTTTTGCTTATAATAGGAAGATTTGTGACCCATATGCATAATCTTTAGCATACCTTTTGGAAAAAAAACCTAACCCCCCTCAATATTCTAACACAAATTATGTTAATATAAAAATTGAATTAATATCAAGTTATTGTAACTTACTAGTGGCTCATATGCTGTATATAGTTGCACACACACATGGAGAAATCCTGAACTGTGGCAAACATATGCCATACTGAGGTAGATCATTAGAACTTTACAAACCAGAGATTTGATTCCAATTTAGTGTTGAACCTGAACAAAGAGTAAGTATGAATACAAGCATTTTCTGGAATATTGATACTGTATCCACAGTAGAGAAAAGGCCATGGTCAACCATGATTTTATCTGGACTGCCTAACAAATTTCTTCAATGGACACCAGCAACATGTGGAAGAGGTGTGGAATAGAGGAGGCTGCATAAGAGGGATATATGCATTTTTAAATTTAAAACATCAAAATTTAAAATGAAAGCATTTTAAAAACAGTTTTTACCTAGAAAATAATGAGTATGCTCATTCAGGTACAAATCCTGGGAAATGTTGCTCCCACTGCCTTCAACAGACTGACTTGTACAAGGTCATGAAGCAAATCACTGTCAGAATTTGCATCATAACTGCAAGGTCAAGATCCTTTCCTTGGATCTGACAGCTTTTCAAACTCTTTACATGCTAACCACTTATGAAATTATGAAAAGCTAAATAGACTGCATTCATAAAGAAGGATGAATTTTCTCTTTTTTGATTCTCACTTTGTGGAGATGAGCACAGGCATGAAATTGTATTCTTGCAAGAAATACATCTTTATTAAAGACAATTATTTCAAAAAGGTAGAACCATCAGATTAATTTAAGACAATGAATAATATTTGATTTAGGATTTCTCTTCAACCATTAAAATCAGACCTATTATAATAGTGTTAAAATTAAGAATCTGTCATCAATGATTCAGTCTGGAAAAATCAATCACCAGAAAATGGAGGAATCTGACCACTGTCACAACCTCTGACCTGTAGTTGTGGTTTAACCTCCTTACTGGTGGGGTTGGTAAGGAGCAGAAGGGGCCTTGGCTCTGTGTGAGAAAAGCCCAGCCATAATGAAAACATCCCCAGGTTATCAGCACTTTTCTCATCATGAATCCAAGACACAGGCCAATATTAGGTACTGTGAAGAAAATTAATTGTATCTCAGTCTAAAATCAGCACACATTCCTAGTCCAGACTAGGAATTACTGATGTCATGTGGAAGTTGGAGGATGATATACTTTCTATGACATTCTAGTTCTGAGACACTGTATAATGAATATACTATTATTCTGGGATAAGAGTAATATTACTAAGAGTAATATAAGAGTAATTACTATCATCTGAGGAACCAGTATAATACAGGAAAATATTCTGTTCTTTATGTGAGCTTCATTCACACTGAGGCCTCAGAACTTTTTGCAGTCATTGAAGACAAGAGCTGGAGGGTAAAAGAGATGACAAGAAATTTTTAGTATGTACATGTAGTTGTCAGTGTGCGTGACACAAATAGAAATTAGGTATTTCTCTTTTTACCATATAAATAGAATAACCTCCAATTAAAATTATGGCTAAAACATGTTTTAAAATAATTTATGAAAGATTGACACATTTATTTTTATAAGTTATTAGTATTACGGGCTCAGCTCATTTGCTGGCACAGAGTTATACAGAATCATTTACTTAGGATACATCTGGGCTACTGGATATCCAGTTGGAGATGGCAGATAGAGGTCAAGACTTAGGGAAGACCTTTCTATCTGGACTTCCATTTGAATAAACAAGCATTACACCTTAGGTATTCCAAATGACACTACCTACAGATACCCTACAGGGGAACAAGTGCATCAAGCCACCACTCTCTGAGTCACTCTGTATTTCACTGGCCTCATTAACTGGAGATCTGGTCTCATTTCAGACAGTGCAGGCTGTCCCACTTGAGCTCAGTATAATATCATCAGTAAGTTTGAGTAACTCCTACATCTGTGTCATATCTGGAAGCCCCATTTGTTTGTTTATATACTCTACGATATCTTAATTTGACAGTAGGTATCTGTACTTTGTAAACAACATCCCCTCTCTAGGGTTTGGTTGGCTGAACAGCTCTCTAAGAATCTTTGGGTATATTGACTGTATCCCCACAGCCTAAGAAGTCTTTGTACAGTCATCACACACCTAAACACTCATATAAATGCACCTACATTTAGCTATTTTAAATTTGACATTAATTCCAGCATAGGAGATACATCAGCTTGATTCCAAAAGTCCCAGACTGAGGTATGTAGTCCACACATATATTGCAAGCCCTAGAAACATTTCAGAGGAACATAAGATGTGTGTGATACCCCATAAAACCACATAACATCCCCAGTAACCTTCATTCTTATATTTTTTTCTCTGTCTGATCTTCAGCAGATAGTCCCTATATGGTTTCCATCTACCTCCCTCCAAATAAATGCATATGAAACTATTTTTATCATTGCTTTCCAACACTTATTAGCACAAGTTGTGAAGAAGGGAAAATGGAGTTCAGTACTTTACATATGTGCCTTTCAGTGCCTGTTGCATCAGTCATGTAGTCTAAAAATGTGAGCCTGGTCATTCACCTTGTCCATCTAGTGCCACAAAAAGAGGATATCCATTTCTCCCCTAATGAATCCATTGTTAATGCTTACTAGCATGTTTGAGGATACCACTTCCTGCTATTTGCAAGACAACCCACATACCTGCTGCTTTGAAGAGAGCCAATAGTAATGACAGAAGAGGCCAGCACTCAATAATACACAATAATACTGGCATATTCCAGGGAGGACCTGGAAAGGACAGTGTGAGTTTGAGAGCAAGAGGTGTTCTTGTACAGGGAACCAAGTGAAAAGATAGAGTACCTGTCACTATATGACATACACTTTATCCTGGGAAGATTAAAAAACTCATTATCTTTTTCCAGTAGATTTTTTTTCCTTATAGTACATCCAATATATGATTAAAAATAGATATTAAGAACAAACACACCCCAAGTAGTATCCCCTGACATTAATTCTACCCAGCATTCCAGAAGCCACACAAGGTACTGTAAAAAGTGTCTCCTGACACATTCTGAAATACCCCACCAAAATAGAAAAGGTGGAGTCTAAGAAGGTTTTCCTGCATTTAATAGAAGCCCTCAATATAGTTCTCCCTCTTAGACCATAAATTACTCTGAAAAATGCAGAAAGAAACCAGTCAAAAAGAAACCCCTTTCAATTTGATCCCTAAATCAAATTAGTGTATTGTCTGAACAAGGATTTAAACAGAATTGTCCACAGAGAGCTAGCATCAAAAGATTTTCCTTTCTGAACCCCAGACCTGTTGCAGAGACTAATTTGGAGATGACTCAAGTTGGGTTTTTCTCTCAGACAAATATGTGTATTGAATACAGTGAATCAATCATCTGCAGATCCTTTGAACTCCAGCTATTCCAGGGCAGAACAGAGGATACTTCCAGACTCTTTGCAGAATCAAGAGCACTTCTGGAGATTATATAATTTCTTTTTGCTTGGAAGCATTTTTTTGGAAGAATGGCTACTAACAGACCACAGATTCTCTCCTCAGAATTACTGCAACTTATGCTTATGGTGAGTATAAGGGTTCTTTTGGTCTGGGGTTTGTAAGATTGAAATGGACTCTTGAAAATAACTTATCTTGCATTTTTAGAAAGAATGGTCTCTCAGGAAAGAGAGAGAGAGGTCAAATCATGACCAGCTGCCTGCAGAATTAATTCCCAGCCATGGAGCCCTTTTCTCTGTCCTTTTCAGATCTCTTTCAGTTCACAGATGCATGTCCCCTCTGTGCTTGTCTAAAAAGTTTATGAAAGCAGCTATAGCCTAGCTACATGTGCAGGGCAAAAGAAGAAAGCAAATATATTTGCTATGAACTTTCTACAGGTTCTGAGAGCTGTGCTCTGATGAGGTGCAGAAGTCAGTGTCTGATCAGTAAGACAATACCTGCTCAAACTGTGCTACAGGAATGAGAAGAGCAGGTAGTCAAAGAAAGATGACAGCATGGGCAGCAGATTTGTGTAGCTTGGGAATATTTTGAATCCCTGAACATGCCCTTTCAGTTTGAGGATTTTACAACTCTATGTTCTTGCAGAACAGCTGCCAGCAATCTAAGAGCTGTTCAGAAAATTTGTGGTGGCCAGAACAAATTTTCTGATTGCTGAGATAAAAATATGAGAAGTATAGAAGTGTGATGAATCAGGTAAAAAACTGTGGGTAGGTGTGAGTAGTAGCTATAAAGGACAGTGGGACATAGAACTATGCTGAGGTTGCAGGGTTGTCAGAGGAGATACCTGGAGGCTCACATGCAGATTTTTATTTGGGTTGTATGGGTTTATCTGGGTTAATAGTCCCAGACTGGATTTTTAGCAGCACTGTCAGAGCACAGACCCCATGATGAAGGAAGGGGGATAAAATATCTGAAAGGTGATGTGACAGAGTGAAGGATGATACAGAAAAGGGGTGCAGCCATTTAAGTCATAACAGTTCACGAAGATGATTCTTAATGGGCCACCTTTGGGAGGACTCAGATTCTGAGAATGAGGGCCTGGCCTGTGATCTTTCTGTGGTACAGGAAGAATTCCCCATAGCAATCACTTCTCTGGGGGTAATATCCCAGAAGACTGGCAGAACACAGCACATCACATGTGCCAAAGCTGTGAGACTGCATGGTGTTAAGGAGCAGTACAAACAGTGCAAAGACTTTCTTTTCTGCTATATGGAATAAGATAAACTTAGGGCAATGAGGGCAGACAAAGAATTATCAGAAGTTTGAAGATGAGGATGTGCACTGGAGAGTGGCCCTGTAAGTCCTGGGAATGGACATTTTTTGTAGCTTTTAAAGAAACCATTCTCATTACACCTTTCCATACTCATTACAAATTATTATCCCTGAGAGTTATGGTCTGAAGTTCCCCTTCATTCCACACTTTTGTGATACTTATTATTCACATATATTACTGTAAGCATTTCAAATCCTTCCTTATGCTTATTATCCATTTCCATTTATAAAACCATTTGTTTTGCCTTGCTTTGGATTAGTTCTTTTATTCTCTTAATTTGTTTACAGCCCATTTTGAGGCAATATAGTGTAATGTTTGGGTATTGTCAAGGGTTCTGTGATTAGAAATCACTTGGATATAATTCACCTTTTTCTTGCACACTCTGTAATTAATACTGTTGCTGCTATAGTTTGTTGTGTTATTTCATTGCTGATTCCAGTAAATTGTTCATGTCTCAACTCATCACCTTTACCTTGTGTGCCTCCAATTTTCTCAGCCCAGCCCCTTATCAGGGGAAGGGGCAAGCAGCACATGGTTTGGAGTGGTTTCAGAGGGGACACTAAGTTGGAGAATACCATTCCTACACCAAAACAGCTTCTACCTGAATCTTCCTCATCTGATGGTAACATCTACAGCGGCAGGATTCCATATGTAACTTAATGTTCTCATATCTGTAAACTTTTCCTAGATCTACTCCTTCAATGTTCATGTAAAGTGATGCACTTCGTCCACTAGGAATGTGGATGTAGAGGGAGCCTCTGGTAATCAGTGATTCAGGGCTTCGTGGGAGCCCATACCATCAATTTCTTGATTTATACTTCCAAAAAGTCTTAGGCAACAGAGGAAATTCCAGTGCTCCCTGGAAGAGTAGATAACTACCTAGCCAAAAGTCTGTAAGGTTAGTGGAATTTTACCAGACCTGGGATAATTTAACAAAGATTTTTTTTTTCTCCCAGCCTTTGCTACACTAGCCAACAAGAAAATGCATAAAACTTTTAAGTCTGGCATCTAATTCATCTAACAGGAGTTATAGATTCTAAAATCTAAATCAAAAGGTCTACTATTAGCAATATAATGAGGAAAAAAACACAGCACAACTTGCCTTGATCAAGTGAGTTCATGCACATTTATCACAGAATCAGACCAAAAAAGACCTCTGAGATCATTGACTTTAACCTATGACCCAAATGCATTGCACTAAATGACATGTTCAGTCTTTCCTTAAAGACCAAGGATGGTGACTCCACTACCTCCCTGGGCAGTCCATTACAATGCCCAATCACCCTTCTGTGAAAAAATTCTTCCTGATGTCCAGCCTAATACCAGGGAGTAGGTGCCCTGGTACAGCTTAAGACTGTGTCCTCTCATCCTGGTGCTGGTTGTCTGGGAGAAGAGACCTATCCCCACCTGGCTACAACATCTTTTCAGGGAGCTATAGAGAGTGATATGGTCTTCCCTGAGCCTTCTCTTCAGGATAAAAAAATCCCTTTTCCCTAGCCAGCCCTCATAAGATATGCATATTTTTTTCCTTTGTCTTTCTATATAATCCAAATAAAACTGTAGCAAGACAGAAGTGCAACAGGCAGACTTTCATGGCAGCAAATACATATATGCATATAGATATATATCCCATACAACTCTTGTTTGGCTTGCAAGAAACTATTCCAAGCTACATTGTCTTAGACTTCACTTTCTGTTTTCTCAGTCTCAGATGGTGCCTCAGTGCTAATGTTTGCTGTAATTCTGGGGAGAGGGTTATCAACATTGCCACACAGAGCTTTCTCCTGTAATCTCATTTCTCGTCATGGAATTGTCCAGCTCTGCTGTGAAAGGGTTTTGGCTTCTTTTCTTCCCTGTCGAGGTCAGGATGAATAACACAGGAAATGAAGATGTCAAGTTTGGTCTTGAAATGTTTATTATATCTTATCTATTTACAGTACTTACAGGCTCACAAGCCGTGAGCTTAACTAGCAAGCTAGGAAAATGAGGTAAAATGGAGAGTTTCTAATTCTTACCAAGGTTATTTAAGAGATAATTACCCAATAACACAGCCAGAGTGAAACCTTGACCTCTTCCCTTCTGAGGGTAGTTTTTGTAATTTGGTCAGATATTCAACAAAACTGTAGAGGTCATGTTAAGAGCTATGATATTTTAAAATGTTGTTGGAGAACTCTCTACAGCAACTCACTTGGCAGCAGTATCAACACGTGCACGGCCAAGACTTACTTCATCTAATGCACCTATGTGAGAACAATGCATTACAGAGTTAGTAACAGCAAGCATAATCGCATATAGGAACTCCAGGATGAGGGTTCCAGGAGAAAAGCAGGGTCTAGAGGAGGTAATAAATCCTGAGTGTTGTTATGATCCCATTAGAAGAGATGCCTCTACCCAAATTAAGGTGCAAACAATATTGTATGCTGAAGTCAGTATAACAGATTTTATTTAACAGTAAATGTGAGGTAGAGAGATAGAAATAGGAAGAGAGGATTAGGGGAGGAAGTAGAGAGAAAGAGAGGGAATAAGCAAAAGGTATGACCACGAGGTGGATTTCTGTGGTATCCCGCTGGTCCTTCTTCACCCTGGTCTTTGGTGGTGGGGGTCCCACTTCCAGAGTTACTACTTTTTATACAGCCCAATCCCAAGTATTCAAAGGGTGCAGATGCCGTCCCCATGACCTGAGATGGCACGTGCCTAAGCACTTCCTTTCCCACAGTTTTCCCATGGTGACAATTTTTGTCTGGATGTTAACCAAAACTTTACCTCTATTAGACCTGGAAACAGCTTTCCCCTGCTGTGTTATCTACACTTATCTCAAGTTCCATTATGATGACTTATCTTATGGGGGTAGTGTTTTGAGATGTGTAACCTCATTCTATAATTTCTCACAAGTATTTCCAGATCTGACCTGTAGAGAAACCTTAAATGCATACCATGAATCAGTGTAGACATTGACACTTTTCCTTATGTGGAGGTTCATGCTTAAGTGAGTGCAATGAACTCGGTAGGTTGGGTGCTTGAACCTGTGGGGAAGGGAAATATTTTGAGAATTTTGAACTGGGAGAAAACAGCACATCTTGAAACTATTTTGTTTCAGCTGTCTGTAAGGAGGGAGAAACCTGGGCTGAATTAGTAGGCAGAGATTCTGGAGTCAGGTGGCATTTTCATTAGGAAGTTATATGAAGCAGATACCTGATCTTTTGCTTGAAGAATTGCAGCTTCTTTTGGGATGCTTTGTGCCCTTTATTGGCCAAAGCACACACAAAGTGGAGTGAGTACTCCTGGAAAACTTCTGAAGAGGAAAAACTACAAGGTGATTGTCCATGTACTGAGCTAAGACTGAGGAGCATAACACAAACTAGGTCTCACTTTAGGCACTGAAAGAAAAAAGTATGGGAATCACAGAATCTTTGAGGAAGTCTGGTCTAGATCTACTACTGTCTTGGTAAATAAAGGTAAAAAAAAAATGCAAATTGAGGTATATGTAAACAGAGAGAGAAGGCAGCAGAAGACAGGTCAATAACACCAAAATTAGGATTACTGAGATGGAGCTCGGAGTAGTCCTATGGTTAGGAAAAACTGGGTGACTCATGATAAATAAAAGAATTGACTTTTCACAAATCTTGGATGAATCTCCAGATTTGTCTTTCTTGCCTGTCAATTTTTCCCTCTTTCTCTGATGGTGAAATTTGTGTGTGTGTGTTAGAGTGACCATGAAAGGCTTAATACCTGACACCATAAAGAAAGCAGCCATTAGAAGGCTGCTGTGTTGGAGGGGACAGGAACAAATTGATGATAGCAGATGATAGGTCTCTTATTCCTGAAGAGATGTAAAAATTTTTGTTTCTAACCAATCTCTCGATTTACTTCTTCCAAATGGTCCAAAAGCAACATATTCCTGTCTTATACAGCACTGTTAATTTATACCTAAATTAGCATTTCTGGATGACCCTGTTGTAGAGAAGCTGCTAATAATTTCAGAAATAACTGTATCAGCCTTACAGATTATTACCTGTATTAGATAGCTAGAGAAAGGAGACCTGACCTTCTGACTAGGTAGATACTAAGTTTCCACTAGACAACACAAACTACAAGAGACATGCCACTACCATAAGTTTCAAGAAAAGTACGCTGTCAAATAGATTTTTTTGCACTTTTCATGCCAGGAAAATGAAAAAGAAAAAGCTTACTGCTAGTGAACTGCAGCCAAAGCATGCAGCTTTAGCATCTCTTGTGATTTTGCTGAGCTCTAGACAACACCTACATGAGCGAGTTGGTTTGCTTTAGGTCAAGTTACATCAATCAGCAGTTTCCTTATCACATTAGAGACCCTTAGGATTACACACAAGTTAAATGCCTTTATGCTCCATTCATGAAAAATCTTTCCAAGAATACCTTACAAGCATAAGTAATTTAAATGCAGGAGCACACTTTGTGTAGAACAACTTACTAGAGAAAACTCCATTGTAGCTACTGACATTTGTATCTTGAACCCGTCCAACAAGTACCAAAGCAGACTCTTACAGACTGAGAGGAATAATGTTCAAAACACACCTTTTAATAGGATCTGAATCACCATGACAGTGAGAAATGCAGCAGAGACACAAAGAAAAGCAGTGTGGGGTGATGTAATCCTCAAATCTGAGTAGTGTATATTATTCTCCTACCTAGATATCCTTTCAAAAGACTGGATGGACAAGTAGTTAACAATGGAGCTTCTCTGCAGCATTTCTTAGCCTTTTCTTGCTCTCTTCCTTTCAGCTCATTGGCTTTGTATAACAGGGCACTTATCGTTCTACAAAGGTCTGATTTCTTTCAGCTGCCCTCCAGGATGCCAGATAAAGGACCAGACTTCCCCCAAGCTACCACATGGCTGAAATGCTAGAAGTTCACTCATCTGGTAGGAACTCCTTTGCCCGGGCCTCTCCAAAATCCTTCTGCTAATCCTTCAGGGTCATTCATATGTCACTGACAGGAACTTGGCATAAACACTGTAACTCTCACTTAAAAAAAGGGGGACCCCTCTGTGCAGTACACAGCAAGCAGCTTGCTAGACTTCAGAAGAAAGAGTTACACTAATCCAAACAAGTAACTTTATTATCAATCTTCTGTCTGTATGTGGTCATTCTGGAGGTTGTTTTCAAAGTTAAAAAACTACAAGAAACTGCTTATTTTTCTTTCATTGTTTTACTCTGTAATCCAAGTAAAACCGTAGAAATACAGTAGTGTCGGAACCCAGGGCATCTCTTTGGCTGCCCTGGAAGCTCAGGAGACCCTGACCAGACAGTCTGGGAACTGAACAAGAAGGATTGACCCCAGTACAGGGTGTTTACAACCATGTCCAGGGGGGTGAACAGGGAGGTTTCAGTTCCATCCATGGCGGTCACAGACCATGGCACAAAGCAGAGATGAACTACAAATCTCAAGAGTGTGAAACACAGTAGTTTAGCTTATCACTGAGTGAGAAATGTGTAGTTTTAGATTTTCACAATAGAAGTAGATGGAGACAAGATGGAGATTTTGGGGCGGTTCCCTAGGCTTTTCTTCTTCTTCTTCACCTCCATTTTCTGCTGTGACGTTAGCACAATGTGGCTTGTGGAGATTGGGCCAAGTGGGTATGATCTGTTTGATGTGGATGGTGGACATTGGTAGGAAATGGTAAACAATATGTTCGTAATAATCTGTATAAAAGGGGACAACATTTCAGGGGAGAGGAATTCCCTGATGGCTGGTGTTCAGAGCAGTCCTCGCTGAGGACAGAGCGAACTATGAGATAAGAAGGAAAGAATAAACACCATGATAGACCTTAGAAATACAGAAGCTTGAAGCCTCTGTCTCTTTCTTGCGTCTGCCCTGAATCATCCAGGAGGGCAAAAAGACTCTGACCACCTGAATATCGGAAATCGTAATCCGATACAGTAGCATAGCAGACATCATGACAGCAATTATTTATTGGATATTTAAGTGTTATCTGATCAGCCTAGATACAGTGCATTTGTGCTGAGCATTTCTCATACCTGTACATCCTCACTAAGGCATATAAACTTTAGTACTGAGACGGGATATACCTTAATCTGTGATATATCCTTTGCACAGCTGTGTAAGGGGCAGCCAGAACTGCTTTATGCCTCTAAGCAGGTGCAGGAGACTACATTCAGAATAATGACCCAGTACTTCTTGCACTTGCTGGCAAAGAGAGGATGGGAACTGTACTATTAACAGGGTAGTGCTTTAATCTTTGAACCTATGGAGAAAACAAAAAGCAATTTAGTCTCAAGCAGGGATAATAGAGGCTAGATCTGTATCTGCAAAAAAAAGGTCACTAGCTCTTGACCCGGTGCCCACACTAAGAAAATGCTATGCCTGCATTGCTACCTAGGACTGGATGCTGAGATGATGTGGCTTAGAGACAGCCTTTTGTCCAGCTGCTGCTTCAATGCAGACCCTCAACAATACTAATGGCAAACTCTTCCAATATACCCACTTTACCACTTAGGTTCTAGCAGTTGAAAACATAAACCCATTAAAAAGACATAAGCTCTCCTAAAAGACATCTTCTCTTATTCAGAATACTGACAAACATCAGAACCTTTTACAGCAGTAATCTGTCAACTTTTGAACATTCATAATATTTTAAAGAAATATGAAATGTCCTAACAAAATAAGACACTCATTTTGAGTGCTCAATAACCTTTGTTTTCTAAGTATGTTGCCAACTTTATTTCATTTAACAGAACAAACATATGACACGACATCTTATGCTTCCAGGCATGTTTGTGCACGGTGATTCAAACAGGAATGCGTCTGCACACATACTCTGTGTGTTGCTTGCAGACTACCTCTGTGAGTTATTCCCTTTGTAATTACAGGCTTTCACTAAATAACACAGAGAAGATGAATTAGGCCACATTTTCCAAGCAGTACATGCAACAATGCACAAGCCAATTTGAAAAACTGGCCTATAAAGTCTTGCAGTTCATTAAAGAAATTCTGTTACTTCACAATCTTCCCATCCATCACTCTGAACTTTGTCCTTTTCTTTGTGACTTTGTGAAAATCACTTGCTTACTGCCATGAATGGCAGGGGCTACATGCAGGTACACAAGGGGCTTGCAGTGTTACAGCTTCATCTCTGCCAGCAAGCATGGAACAGACACCGCACCGGGGTAAGGAGGGAGAGAGAGAGAGAATGGAAAGTAGCATAAAGCACCACCTTCAAGGTTTCCTTGGGTTAAAATCTGGTAGAAATACAGCTACTGAAATAAAGCCTGAATAAGAGCCATGCCTGTAAGCTTTTGTAAGGCCTCCAAACACTCACTTGGTCAGACTCTTAAAAAGAGCACATGGTTGTTCATGTACTCTGAATTTCTCACAGAAACACAGATGATATTCTCAAGAGGTCAAAGCAACAAGAAAACTTTAATGGCAACTTTGGAAAATCAGAGAACTTTGGCAGCATTCAATCAACATAAAACACTTCACAAAGCATTAACTCAGCAAATTCCAAGCCCATCCAATTTTAAGTTTCTTAAAACTCCAAGAAGAGACAATTAGAAGAAGAAAAAGGAAGAGAGAAAAAGAGAAAATATGTAGAAAAGTACAAGTGTAGTTACCAGCTCCTGGTTCCAGTAGCGTTTAACTGAGAGAAATCCCAAGGGGAGGGAGGATCAAGACATGTCATATCTCCTGTTTGTCTTTAAATACCTTCCTGGGCTCTTTCTCAAGTGGGACTTGTGGTCATCTGGCCACTCTGGGGCTAGATGAGGTTCCAGAGGCAGGTGTGGACCCTTACTCTAGTGTGCCAGGGATTGGCAGCCACTGCAGGGCTGGGATACAGGCTGGGGAAGGGTGGGGTGTAAGGGGCACTTCATCACCCCACCAGAGCAAGACCCAAGCTGCCCCTGGCCACACACACACCCTCACCCCTCCCTGAAATGTTTCAAACCAGCAATCCTTCCAGGCTCTAACACCTTTACATATTTAGCTTCTCAAAAAATAGGTTATCTTTTTACATTTTTAAATTCCACAAGTTCTACAGTGCGTGTTTTTGCTGAATCTATGTCCTTTTGACTCTCTGGGAGATGATAGACTAGTGATGCTCATTTTGCCACCTGCCTCTCAGGGAAAATCTGTCACCCTGTGTGATTGCTGAGAAGATTTATAAACACTGCTCCAGACCTGAACCTCAGTAAAGCTAGAAGCACTGGAAGAGAAAACTTGAGACTTCTTCACTTTGATTACACAAGGCATTACATGGACACCTACTAAGGTTATTTACAAGTACTCACCAAAATAGCTTGGAGTTCATTTCCAACCCCAGGGCATACCACTGGTTTTAGAACTGCTGCCAAAAACCTATGAGGTCACAGTGAATTCTTCCCAGCATCTAAAATCAGCCAGCTTTTCCTTCATCCTACTAGTGTACCACAATTGCAATAACATGAACAGCCAGACTAAACCTGTCCTCTTTTGCCTCATTATAGAGTTGCAGCAGGGAGGTGTAGCATATCTACCTGAGTTTCCTGCTGATCTCTGCTCCAGCTGTCCCCAAAATAAGGATTAGTGAGGGTAGAGACATGGTTCTTGTAACACCAGCCTAGAGACTCTTGAGCCTGGAATACATATGTAGAAATATGCTAATATGTAGAAGATGTCTAAGAAACAGAACTTACATGTCAGGTTTGTTTCTGTACTGCACAGCACAATGCAATGCAGAAATAAATGTGTTGTGTACAAACTAAGAAGCAGAAATGGCTCAGTACTATACTTGAACTATTTTACTGAAGAAGCACACTCGTCCACAGATATTAGATTAATCCCACCTGGGAACACAATAACTGCTTTGGCTGGCTTATTCTTTAAAAAAATTCAGAAGAATTTTGGTATAAGAAATTAAAAATAAATATGCAGAAAACATGCTACTTAGTGTGATTTAAAAATTATATTTTAAAAACAAAAAATAAAAGTGTTCAAAGAACACATGACAAAAATAAACTTTACTACTAAAGTTGCAAACTTGGAAAAATTAAGTAATTCCCAAGTTACCTTAAGCTATAATAATATAAGTTATAATCTTCTTCTATAATAATAATTAATGTTCCAGAAACTGTGGTTTTAACACAATGTTTTTCAGTTCTCGGAAATTAATAACACTTAGTGGTTGTTACTCAATCTTGTATTTTCTCTTAACTTTTTGTTTTATAGCTTGTACTCTATTTACTGCTCATGAGTCAACCTCTTTTCTTAAGACAAGCCTATTTTCCTCTTAGTCTTTCCAAGTGCAGTTCACCATTACAGTTTGTGAGTCAGAATTATTCTGGGAATTATGTTCTAATATCTGTCATATGTGTTTTGAGGATATCAACATTTCAGCAACGGAGAAGACAAACAAAGAGGCATTAATGGTAAAAGTTTTAACTAATATTGAGTATTTAATTTCAGAAAATCATGGTTAGTGAGCTTTAGGAGTAATTTAGGTTTAAATTAATTTTTATGATTTAGTGAGGAACTCTGTCCCTCAGAATCAGGGACTGAGTCCAGTTGGCCTAGAAAAACTAATTTGCTTTAATTGAGGCCTAACTTCTTTCTTTTCCTCTTCTCATTTGTCTAATCCACTATATTTCAATATTTCATCTTCTCAGGAAGGGATTCTATGGAAAACAATAATCTTTTCTTGAATAACCTTAAACCATAACAAAGCAAATTGCTCAGAATGTTATATTATGCAGGGACTTTGCAGAAGAAATCACTAGTAATCAAGGCAAGACTGCCTTGTCATTTAAACATAATGAGAGATTCTCAAGCATCTCGATCCTGACATTTCCTAAAATCTGAGCAGTTGACTTTGAACCAGAATAAAGATCTTTTAACATTTTTTTGTGTCACACCCTATATGTGATCATATATCATTTTTTCACCAACACAGTTAGAATTATTAAATCTACTACAGACAGTTTTACAAATTCAGGGAATTACAACAGACATCTTATGCTATCCATAAAAAAGGAGATATTAGGAGATATCCCTAAAAAAGGAGATATTACCACACCAGAGGAACAGTGAGACTTCACTATTGCAACCTTCATATTATGACAGCAAAATATTTCCTTGCCAGCAAGAGCTCCTTTTTAATTTTCTTAGGGTATAAGGCATCTTGTTTCACTGCGCCTCTGATACTCCTCTTGTTCCTTGTTCACTTTGGCCTCCTGTTCCCATTCTCCTTGTCTAACCTCTTTAAATATCCTTTCCTTCATAAAGCATGTCTTCCTTGATCTTCTTTTCACCCGCTGTTCTTTGCTTTGTTTTTCCATTTTTTGTATTTACACACTCATTACTCATTGTCTCTGATTCCTATTCCAGTCTTTTCACTCCAACTTTCCAACCAATCTCTGCCACAGCTTCACATCAACAAATCAGGAGCTACTTTCTTTATCCACCTCAGTTGCCAGTCCCAGCTTCCTTTCTTACTCCCTCAATCTAAAATACCTACTTCTATCTACCCTTTCCAAGTCCTACTTATGTCCTTCTGAATTTTATTCAGGCAGAGTCCTCCTAAAGCCAACAGCCCTAAAGGTTGACTGCAGTATTAGGGAAAGGGTGTCCTTATTCTCACTTACACATATTGTTTCTGCTCCTGCCTGCAGCAGCCCACACCTGCAATTGCATTGAAAAACCTGCTAAAATATCAAGAATGAAATGTGCTGAAATAAATAAATAAATCTATGAGATACAGAATTGCGAAACTGGTAAAATTGTACTGAGCAAGGATGAGCTGTCTTTTCCTGGAGTGTCTGCATCACCTCATTTCTAGACAACAAAAGGCTTGAGGTGGCCATCTCTTCACTCTTACACTTTTTAGCCAGAACCTTTTCCTAAGTCATGGTGGAACTGGACTTTTCCAAAGAAAAGCATTAGTTAAACCTTAGTTAGGAATTCATAGATGTGAGTGCATGAAGCCTGATTCTCTTTTCAGATGGAGCTGTGGACTTATTTATATAGAAGGAAGTGCAATATGGACTGAGTTTCAACAGGACCAATGAAACTGAAATCTATTGGTTTAATGCTGACTATTGAACCTTTTTTCAAACACTAAGGACATAGACGAAGAGTCTATAATATTGAAAGTTTATGAAATATTTCAACTCAAATCCAATTTAACAAGACTTCACTTCAGTTGTTGATTTGGTACGGGTTTGTTCATGTTTTTTTTGTCCACTCGGCATATATGTTGCACTTTCATATTTTTCTAAGCTAATTGAAGAGTTGCCCTTTACAGTCACTAGAGAGAAATGAGCCCTTTTTTGGTGCAATTAATCTAATATACATTGGATTTAAACTTCTAGATGAAAGATACTGTGTTTGTTTTCCTCTGTGCTGTACAGAAGCAATTTAGTCTGTTTCTCTTTAAGACGCACAATATCCCCACCTTTTGTAGTTTTTAACAAATTCTTTTGTTCATGTCTGTGTACATTTTCCACAGTCCGCTTTGTGTGACTGAGCCAAAGTCGTCTGTTTGTGCCCCCTTTGCCTGGCTAAAGCCAGAGACAGGAACAGAGAGCACTTCCATGGCTGTTAGACTGGAGCACAGTGTCTTTGCTGACGTGAAATGCTTTACTCCACTTTTAGATAAAGTTGTACCAAAAGAAGGGAGCTTTTCCATCACCTATACCAAACTTTTAATAGAGTGGAAATAGTCCCTGAACATGGAGCAAACCTGTACTTTTTGCCTTCCCATAAACACCTGAATATACAAGACATAGTCTGGCCTTAAGTACATCTCTTTGTGAATGAACTATGGCAAAAAATGTACTATGTATTTGAGTTTGAAAAAGAATTACAGACCTAAAGCCATAAAATTTCCACTTTTAACCATCTCTTTTTGAATCACTGCTTTAGCAGTGCTTTTGCCTGCTTAAGAGGTATTGAAATAAACACGCAGACAGAAAGGCTGAAGAATTTGTCCCTTAGTGAATCCTCAAAGGAAATCAAACAAAAGAGTAAGGTTTTGTTGCAGATGAAAAATTCTCCTACCTTTTATTTTCTCTGTTTGATCTGTTTCTGTTGATACTTGAGATCTCTTATGCATTCACAACAGCATTCCTCAATTTAGTGAGCATGCCATGGCAATTGATTTAGACAATGCAATAGCTGTGACAGCAATCGGGAGGCACTCCAAATTTAAAAAGTAACAGGACACGCAAAATTGAAGCCTACTGACTGTTTTTGTGATAATTGAATTTCATTGAGTTTTAGCGTGAGAAATGAGCAATAAAAGGGCTGTTTCCAGACACAATTCCAGGAAATGGCTTGGGCAGCATGTATCAGTAAAATATAGGTTGAAAGTTACATGCAGAAATCATCTGTGTTACTGATTCAGCCTAACAACCTTATTTCCTTCTTAGCTGCAAAAATAATTTCTAAATAGAATAGGCAAGCCTTTGAGATAAAGAATTAAAGATAAAAAGGGCTGAATAATTTTGTATAGCTCTAGGACAGCAAATTTGCTGTGTGGCAATTTATATTTTTTCCATACTGAACAGTTGCAAATGAGGATCTCTTTGGTTGCAATTTTTCCAGAACAGTTACTGAGGAAAGCTGTTTTCCTGGTGCTTAAAAATTTAATTTTTCACAACAGAAATATGCATTGGCTTTTTATGATGCCTGAACTCGTTGCTCCTGGAGTGATTGTATTTCTTTGGGGGTTAGCTTTGAGGTCTGGCTTTCAATAAGCACAGTAGCTCTCTCTATTCTTAATGCAACTTCAATTCACTCTGCTGACACTCAGCACTGCTTTGAGAAGAACAGTCTTCATACATTCAGAAATTGCAAGTTAAGGAATTGCACAGGCTCTTTTGTTCTTTGTAGGAGACAATGAAGCTTCATAACATGCTGTCCAACTGATGTTCACTTCTGCAGGTGGAGTTCAGGCAGGTTTAATCTAGACTGGATATAAGCTGATCTTTGTGACTGCTCCTTTGATTACAAGAAATGTTCTCTCTTTACAGTACTTCCAGCCCTACACAACTTCTCCTTCTAAGAGTTCTTCAGAAGTGAAAGTTTCTTGCCTCTGTTATTGATTTCATGGGTTCAGTATATTAAAAGCAGGTGATTAATGAATATGTGATCCAGACCTTGAACAAAACCTCAAAATAATGTTTGCCTCATCAGATGTCTGACCTATTTTACAAAAAGGGCTTTCATGACGTGTGAAACTGCAGGTAAGTGTTGTGATCAAGCCTAGCCTTACAATAATAATGCACATACAGCACTTTGAGAGCACTCAGGACATCTGTGTTTTGTACTGACATTCAGTCCACTGAAGGCCATAAGATTCAGCAAGTTTTACGTGGGTTGGGATTACATTTGACTCTAAATTCAAATATAGAAGAGAATGATATTGAAGAAAATTAGCCAATAACTTTTTTATACTCTACCTGCCTGCTACTTGAGACACGTTGTATAATGAAAAAAGATTTATATGGTTCTCAGAACAAAATATAATTTAGCTCAGCTATTTTTATCACTTTAAAAAACAATGGTTGCATTGAAAGGCTTAAAAAGAATAAGTTTAGCTGAGAGGGTTTTTTGTTTTCCTGAATAATTGCTGACTAACCTGTTTTAAGATATTTCTTTTATGTATTCATAGATTCTACTCTGTTACCTTGAAGACATGGGAAGAACTGATGAGAATTTAAATTTAATTCATGGTAACAGATTTGGGGCAAGACTTAGTCAAGTTAGTGCATTATCTTTGCATAAATAAATAACTTTTTGTCCATAGGATGAGCTAGTTATGTATCGCACAGATAGAACTGTAATAATTAAAAAAGAGAGAGAGAGAGAGAAAAGAATTACACAGCCACTCTTCAATTTTTCACATGGAACTCTGGGACATTAACACAGGAGTCAGTGCCTAGCAAAGCTTCCAAATTCAAATATAGAAAAGCCTTCATTATTCATTCATGCAAAGGGAATGTGGCAAAATGTGGGTGAACATAAAATTAGACATGAAAATCCAATAAGAGCACAGAATAACAACAATGGCAGCATGGGGAACCATAAAGTAGCATTGATTGGCATTTAACATTAATTTGTATTCAATGTGTGATACAGCTGATGAGGCACTGGGAAATAATATATGTTTGCAAAGCAGTGCTAAGAATTGCTCTGCCACCATGCCAAAGACCTGGTGAATTGAGGAAATGTGACAATTGCCAGATTTTTTTACTCAAACACAGAATCTGACTTTGAGGCATCAGCTTTCCTCTGTCATAGTGAAAAACAGATCAACAATTGTACATTTCAAAAAAAAAATCCAAGAAAACAGCGAGCATGTAAATGTAAGTCAGCTGGGTGAAAGAAGAAAATATGTCAGATTGTTTCTATGCAGTAAAAGCTGAAATAAGATATACATACAAATACCTTTCTACCAAGGTAACTTTGGAGGACACATTTAAAGGGTAGCAGAAATGCAAGAAACTCGAATTACTTCTAACTCCTGCACAAAAAGCAGACTCTAGTCAGCTTCCACACTTTTTATTCTCTCTTTTCAGAATAGGTTAATGTGAAAAAAAATCAATAGGCTATTAAAATATTTCAAAGATGAATTTCAAACCAATTCTATAGACATATTCTAATCTACCAGCAATGCACACGTCTGTCAAGCAATGACAAGACTCTTCTGGAGGAGAACTTTTTTTAATATTAGAATAAATAGTAGAACATACTACTCTGTAAATGCCAGGAGTACAAGCAAAAAGCTACAGGGAAGGTTCTTTTTGTTCTTTTTTTTTTTTTTTCTTTCTTTTTTTCATTCTGCTGAGTCTGCCCCTCTTCTGGCTTGCTCAGAGCACAGGTGCACAAGGCAGGAAGGCTTCCTTGCATGCTGAAGAGAAGCTGGCTACTGCACTACAGGCTTGCCAGGGTGCCTCAGGGCACTCACTGAGCTACCAAAGGCTTTAACAGACAGAGCCTGCAGCCCAAAGCAGCTACGTGTGCTGATCCTTCACATTATAATAAAACATAGAGCAATGCACTTTTGCCAGCTGCACTCGTNGCATGGTCAAGGCCAAGGGCATTTTACACTACAATGGGAAGGGTGGCACCTGGGCACCCTGTCAAATAGGAGAGGATAAACCAGGGTGATTGACAAGACAGGGTGATACCACCAGGGGGTGGGATAGGGGGTGTCAGGGGAAAGGGAAGAACCATTTACAAATCATGATTATACACTGCAACATGAAGGAAATGTTCATTTCCTTGTAAGGTGCATCTCATCACCAATTATTTCATTTTCAAGGTCTAGCACTCATTACTGAGAGCAGCTGAAAAAAAGTACTGATGGTGCATTTATACATTTTGTTACCTTGACAGTGAGAATGGTAACAGTGGAATGGAGCTGGTTTGTTGCTGACCATCAGCATGTACAAGATGAATGCCAGAAGGGAAGCCAGGACTAAGAATCAACTTTACTACTGGCTATTTGTATAGCCCTGCTCACATTGCTCAGGAGTAAAATCCTTACCCGAGACAGAACTTTTAATACTGTAAACCAGGAAGACATGTCCCTCAATGTTAAAACCTATTCACACGAAAATCCCAGTCCAGCTGGTTTCAACCTGTGGACCTTTGAATTGCAGAGATACTTCTCTTTTGAAATTACTCTTCATATGGAGAAATTCAGCATTTTCAAATCACCTCATCTTTATTTTGACTTGATAGTAAGGAAATATTTCAGCTAAAAGTTCATATCTGATGCAGAAATTCCATTATTTTATTTAAGACTTTTGATTAACTCCATCTAGGCACAGCTATGAAAAGCTAGAGCTTTTAGAGCAGCTAAACCTCTCTTTAAGGAATGGCCTGAAGTGATTTTTTTAAAATGAAGTAAATAGCAGCTGGGCAAAAAGAATGAATTGTTCTTGGAGCAGGAAGCAGGGTAGCCAGAGTATGCCTCATGTGCAGCCCAACAATTCTTTGACTGGTCGATAAGAGCTAACAATACCCCAGTTGAGAAGCTTTTCTTCCTGGCAGTACATCTTTCTTTGGAGTAGTGACAATTGCGTGCTTGAAATCCTCTGGCAGGTTGCTTTTTTCTTACCTAAGCTCAGCATGTTGTAACGCAAAAACTTGTGGCACCTATATCCTTTTGTGCATCTGATATAAGATATCTTTCCACACCAGGGCAGTAAAAAGAGAAGTTTGTACTTGTCATATACCCAGAGCAAACATGTCTATTGTTCTGCTAAATAAGTAGACCTATATCATCTAACAACAGCATGATGGTTTGCATGAGTGACTCACTCTGTCATCGCTGTCTGAAAATTCCTTTGCTCTAAATTTACATCACACAGTTCATGATCTACCCTGGGAGTAAAGATTAGAATCCACTCATACAAACTTTTAAATCTATTTATTTGTGTGCATCATCAGAGTTTTTGTTAGAGAGCTGTTGTTTGCAGATGGTTGCACTTGCAGAGCAGAAGGAGCAAGACCTGAAGATAATGACATCTAATTTCCCAACCACTTCTGTAAACCTTGATTTAGCATTTCAGCAGAACAGATTTGTACCAACTAAAGCTAAATAAACAATATTCCCAGATTAGCAGCATAAAAATAAGTGCTGCTTACTTTTTTTGAAATTAAAGCTTTCTATGACAATGCCTAATTTTTGTGTCTAAAGCACTAGCTTTGCTGTTTTTCTTCCTGATTGGAGTCTCCAAAACCACACCATAACATTGATCTAAACATCAGACTTAAACATGCACTTATATTTTTTAACTGATGTGGGGACAGACATTTGTTATTAACACGTAATCTAACACACATTTCATCTGTTAACACATAAAATAGCAAAATATTTCTGTATGGCTCATTTTCAATCACTCCTGAGTGACTGAAAAATATAAAAAGGGTAGGACATTCAACGATGTCTGCACTGGTCAAAGATTCATGTAGGGGTGAATAGGATGAAAAAAGGTAGTCTTGTCCTAACTCTGGATTTAGCTGCTCTAACACAGGCTCTTTTTGTCACTTTATTTCTGTTTCCTGAGTTCTTATAATGCATTATTATTGTCTGCTGAAATCCTGAAAACTTAGACTAAGGTTATAGATGTTTGCTATAATAAACTAAAACATGACAAGCAATGACTAAACACAGTGAAGTAAAGGCCTCTGAAAATAATTATTAATACAGCAAAAAAAAAGTGCTAGCTAAGTTTAAGACAACAGTTGCAGGTATTTGCAGTTTATAAACTATTTCACTGACCTCAGTTGAGCTACCTGATATTTACCAGGCTGGGTAAGTCTCAAATTTTCTAAAGTGCCCAGGGATCATGGCTGTGCTGATGATTATCAATCACATTTCCTTATTATTTTGATTATTTTCAGAGCTGCTTCTGGGAATACATATCTGGCAGTGAAGCAAACAGCCCTGGATACCAGCTTCGTATAGGCTCTATAGACATGAACAAACTTAGCAATTAGCAATCCTACAGTCTTGATCATATCCATATTGATCACTGGGTTTTTTTGGTTTTTATAAATACCTGAACCTCTTTCATGTTTACTGGGGTTTAAATAATGTTATTTAATTAATGAATTCTTTAATATACCTCTGTCATTAATACAAATTATGGCAATAGAGCCAAAGAAAATAGCCTGCCTTTTTGAAGAAGCTTTCACAGAGTCACAGACTAGTCTGAGCTGGAAGAGACCCACAAAGATCATCAAGTTCAATGCTGAAGTAAATGGCCCATGCAGGGATTTGGGTTGTCTGTTATCTTCAGTTGGTTTATATGATGATTGCATGTACTAATTACCCTGTTTTCTAAAAGAGAGGAGCATTCCAGCATCATTTGTGCATTCCAGCATTTGCTCTGTAAACTGTGTCTTGCATTAGTCTATCAGGAATTCAGCACAGGCAAGTCAGGTAAGTACTGGGATCAACAAACTATATGTGGTCACTTTTTTTTCCCCAGCAGCAAAATATTTGATAAATAGAAAGCTGCACTGTAATTTCATGTTGTTTTCCCCCCTGTACATTCGCCATTCCAGGCCACAGCCTGAGATGTTTTTCAGCTACTCAATGTTACTTAAATTGATATCTTGATTTGGTGAATGGAAATAAACAGCAAGGTAATAGAAATGCACTCCTTTTATGTAGAGTTAGCTAAACCAGATTACTCCAGCATCTCTAATTAAATGTCCATTAAATCAGGATTTTTTTGTTTAAAAGAATTATTAAACTCCATAGTTTTGCTTGGAAGAGACTTCAAGGAACACAAGTACTACACTGTGCTAATTTCACACAATATTGATTGTATAACACATTTGTGGTCAAGGTTTCTCACAAAAAAGCAAATTTGAAGTGTAACTTTCCTCATGAAACAGACTTAGTGCATTGGAATTCTGCTTGAGATTTGCTAGAAAATTGTTGGCAGATCTTCAGCTCAGGCACATTGTTAGATTTTCTTGTTCTGATGGTTAATTATGTTGCTCTGCAAGTGAACATGATAATTAAATAAGAATGCAAACAGACAAACATTGTTTTTCCAAGATGCTATTGGACTTCTTTTTAAGAGATCAGAATAGTACAAAACTGAGATTGAACATTGACTGTAATATTAGCTAATTGATAAATATTCTCAGATTAGCTAATATTTCCTGTGTTTCAGTAAGCTTTTGACTTTTGTTGAACATCTGTTGCTTGTATGAATAAGGCAGGTGGATCATTTCCAAATGAGCTCTGATATATCCAAAAGAATATTTTACCGGTTTAGAACACTGAAGCTTTATATTTATAATCACAGTGTATCAGTGTATAACTTCTCTTTCAGATTTTTTTCTCAAGTCACTTAATATAGGAATGTCAAAACCTATATTTTTATTAAGACTTGAATATCCTCTGCACACATTTTATGATATTCAGATCTATTCTATTTCCTTTTTCTCTTCTTTTTCCTGTTTCAAACCAAGAGAAATGCTGTAACTATTAAGTCAATAAGTTGGGAGTCACCACTGAGAAAGGTGGATCTTCTGATGCTTAATTTAATTCATTCTGAGGAAGTCAGATGCAACAAAAGCTGAAAAAAGTGTGGAATACAAAGAAACTGTATTTTCTAAACTTTTTTTTTTTTTTTAAATTAAAGCCATTTTATATTCTTTTTTTGAAGAAGAAGAAATTCTCTACCATTTCTTCTGTTCTAAAGTACTGGTTAGAAACACTAAAAGAGCTGCTTTGTATTTTTCAAATATGCTGAGATTGGCTGATTTGATGCATTTTATTTTGAGTCATTATACTTATCCTAAAATAAAGTCCAACACAGGTAGACTAAGTCCTCTCATAAGGAGTCTGAGTGCCTTTTTTTCACTGTGAAAGAAGACTGGATAACTATTTTGGACAAGACATCTACAATGGGATTTTTCCACCGTAACACAGATATCAGAAAGCTAGGCATTTGAGCTATGCACCTTAGGGTCACTTTTAAAGCTATACTTCAGTTTTAATATTTAGCAATTAATAAAATTTCACATCTTCTTCACTAGCAAAAAACAGCTCCTTAGAAAGCCCCAAAGTGAATAAAGCTGACAGTACAGATGATTCTAAAATGTACAAAATAAGGTAAAGTTCACATTGAAGTCAATGAAAAAGATTGTTATCCAACAATCAAATATCAGTTTGGAATTTTTTCAGCTCTTGGTCTGAGACCAAATCACATTAGGAAAGAAAATAAAGAAAAGGAAAAAAAAACCCTAGAGAGATAAATAATATCTAAAATTTATGTTTTTTTCAAGGTTTTTCTAAGAGAAAATAGTCATATAGTTAAGCTTATTTAATTAGGGATGTGATGCCGTGGGTGCAAAATTACCAAATATGGGAAAATTAAAGACATTTGCTGCAGAGTATCATATGACACAACTTGAGTGACAGTCTGCAAAAATGGGACATGGCAATGACTTAAAAAAAAAACCTCCAGAGGGTTATGCTTCCCAGCAGTAGTTTGCAGGCACTGGTAAAAGATGGACTGCATGTGCAAGGAGGGACAACATCAATTCCAGTAAAGCAGAATGCTTTGGAGGAGGAATGGGCAACATTATCTTGCATGAGTATACCCTCATGAGAAACAAATAGGAGAGATAATAATTTTAACTTAGATATGGGTGTACAAGCCCATGTATTTTCAGAAGCAATGTTAACAGCATGGTTTTAAGAAAAACACATTTGGAAGAAAATACATAATTGAAGCACCAGATCTACTGTAGTCACAAAAATGTTATCCCCATTAACATAGAATGTGATGTGAGTTGGATATTACACATTTCACCTCATTTCATCTAAAAATTTGGTGTCAATATTCTGATGCGGAGAAGAAGGGTATATAGCTTTTACAGCATGAGCCTGGAAAACATTGTGCTTGTATATGGAACTTGTGCAGAAGCTGGTGCTATGTAAACCCTGTTTGGATTTGAAATGAGCAAATGGTCTTGAAAAGAGCACAGGAAAGTGACCAAAAAAAAAAAAAAAAAAAAAAAGAACCTTAATGATGAGAGGGATCTCCACAACTTATA
>VWYP01023773.1:35655-66425 GCA_013400435.1 Pycnonotus jocosus
TTATTAATCTCTTGTGCTTACATACATGGCCTATTTCAAGGTTTGACAAATTTCCAGAATTGTCCTCAGATCTCCTCAGATTTATTATAGTCAATTTTTAGTCTATAAGTATTTCTCTCATGTGAGGCTGAATCTGTTAACCCTGGAATCCCTCCTCATTCTGTGAGTCTGTCTTGCCCTTCCAGTGCTTTGGTGAGGTAACTTTTGCTCTCAATTATTAACCTGAGAAATTCTTTCCTTGCTAACAATGTGAAGTCCTACTGTGATTTGTGTGATGTGTGTCTGTACAGTGCACAGACAAACAATGAGCTGTTGTATTAGAGACACAGGGTTTTTTCAATCATTTGTAAAATATTTTTTTAACCTATACAGCTTTTCTGATAGACATTCATCTATCTTTGAAGAACGTGATTTAGATACAAAAAGCAGATTTTTTTCACAGGGCTTACTGTCCTTTCATCTAGACCCACTGGACAAGAAACAGGACAAACAAAAGGCCTGAAATTATTTGGACTCAGCAGGTAAAGGCAGAAGGGTGTGTAGCTTACAGATTGGAACCATAGCTGATATAAGGTTTTTTAGTGATGAAACTTAGGAGGGGAATGCAAGACTGGGAAGAGTTTATTGGCATATCTCAGGGATGCTTAAGAAAATTCTGGCCCATCTCTGCTATGCAGATAAGCAGATTCTTTTCCTTTTCCAAAGGTCTTTACTAAAGCCTTTGGGACACAGGGCAGAGTTCAGAGAAATTTTCTGAGCTCATGGTAAATTTGCCTCTTATTACCCCCACCTGTTTCAGATGTTATCCCACTGTTCTTTAGAACAGACCACTGCTTGAATGATGTGCAGTAAGAAATTTACTTTAATTTTCTCTGAAGGATTTCATAAGCGGATCTGCTAAACAGCTAACTTTCATCATCATCAGATACAAACAACATACATCCAGGTGAGACCATACTAGGTCTATGATACTTACTAGTATCATACCTACTAGGACATGATATTTCACAGGATTCCTCACCACTACATGGATCTGACTTGGTCCTTTCCCTCACAGAGAGACTTTAATCTCTTTTTCTTCATACATACATCTAAAATTCCTCTTTGTTCTTTTTCTTTCCTTTTTTTTTTTTTTTTCTTTTCTTCTTTTTTTTCCCGTGGATGACCATACACTACACAGGTGTAACATTGCCTGTTCCTTGTTTTTTCAAATGAACAGTTCCTCAGTGGCTGTTCTAGATACAGAAATAAAGAGACTGGCACTCACAGGAAGCAATTTCTTTACTTCACATATTTACAAAATTCTATCCCATTCAATTTATTCTTGACTTGTAGGTCTGCAAGGACTGAAAATTGACTATCTATAAATAAATCTGGTATTTTAAGACATCCTTTCCTGTTCATTTGATCAGTTTATTATATTATTGTCAATGTTACATCTCAGATCATTCCATATTTTTTGACATGCACATAGAGGAAGAAATGAAAACTTTAACAAGTTTTAATAGTTTTTTCCTCATACAGAAATTGGTAATATACAGAATTGTAAAAATAAACAAGCAGATGGCAGAACAGCTTTTTTTTGCATGCGATTGTTATATTTTCCCTTTGTTTCAATCCACTTCCCAGAAGAAATTGTGGCAAAGGGCAATTAACTAATTTCACATAAAAATGGCATCATATGATTTGCTAATGATGTTCAAACCATATTTAAGAGAGAGGAAGCATGAAGAAATTTTTCTGCTTGAAATTTTTTATATTTATAACACTAGTCCCAAGCTGTGATAATATTCCCATGCTTCTGCTGCTGATCTTGCAGTCACGTTTGCTGTAGTAGCCATTGCATGCAGCATCACACAGCAATGAGCAAACTGCACGGAGCCAGATCAAATCAATCTACTGTGAATGATTCAGAACATTTGTGCGTGGTAACAGTACCTCGTATCTGGGCCCCTTGCTGGTGAACTTCTCCCTTCTTCTGTTTTAGTCTGGTAGCCATACATGTAAAACTACCAGGAGATATTTTTGAAACACTGCATTGAACAGCGTGTTACTGACTCTCAGTTCAAACCATCTCTCACATCATACCCTAACAGCACTGCTTCCCATCTGCCTCAGTGCCTACAGGAGATCAGCTTCTGAATTGGAATTCAGCTGGCTGAAACTAAATCTGAATGAGACAGAAATGAGGTTAGAAGGAAAAGGGTAACATTTTGAAGAGCTAGCCAAAGCCACAACAGCATTCTCAAACAAGGAGTCTGTTTTCTGACTGTCAAGAGACTTCACAGCCTCAGGGTTAGCTGACATCCTCCCAAATATGAAATCTGTCAGAAATAAATTCTCCTATCCATGATGAGCCAGCAGGCTGTTCCTATGAACATCCTCTCAGATGCTGACTTGGCAATAGCATTGTACATATCCATGGCTTCCAGGCTCCACAGCTATCGTATTCTGCGCTGGCCATGCCAATGATAGCCTTCAATGGGCAGCTGATCAAAACCTGTCACTCTGCTTGCTAAGCAAAATAAGTCAATTTTGGTACATCATTTCAGTGCCATGAACACTACATTGGCTCTTGAGTGAATGGTGAATCATATTTGTTGTTCTAATCCTAATCTTCAAAGCCCTAGATTCAGATTGCTTTGAGGATAATAATTTATCACTGAGAAAATACCCACTCCTCAGGGGTGGTGGAGCTATCAGCTAGGCAGGGAATTGTGCTGACAGAAGGAGCTTTGAATCACTTTTCCACATACGAAAGATGTGGAATGCTCACCCATCTTCAAGGCAGAATACAAAATTAATCCCTTCAGAATAAAACTAAATCTTGTGAGCAAACACCACCACCCCCAATCAACACACCCCATATACATCCGGTTCCGAGAAAGACAGGACTATAACTAGAAGTGTATAATATTACAGTTGATTAAAGGTAGTATCTCTTTGGAAAAGAAAATGAAGTGTCTAGCTGTGGGTCAATTTGACCAGCAATTTACATGGAATTCAAGTTCTGCACCTTGATGATCTGATAACTTGTTGGAATATACGGGATAAACAGATTACACAATCCTTGCGAAGCTTTTGATCTCAATGTGAGAAGCACTGTGTCCCACTGCAATTGTTTTAATGATTCAGCTTCCCAAACAGCATGTTTTGCATTTCTGAAGTAAACAACCACTTAAATAATCCTTGATTTGTTTTTCCCAAAGGTACGTCACATTTCAGCCCACAGCCACTCAATAAAAGAACAAAGATGCATTTTCTGGACTTAATTCAATAAATAAACCTAAAGTAGTTTGTTTTCTTTGCTTTTCATGTTAACTTATCAGGATAATAAATTAATGAACCTGCTTGGAAATCATATGGCACTTTCAGGCATGCAATGGCAGAGATAGAACAAGCATCTGCATTCCAATAATTAGCACTGAATTGGTACATCCTTACAGTCATGCTAAGATTGTGTGCCTAACATTATTTCTCTATTTTAATAGCAACTTTTGTTCATGAAATTAAGTAGACCTTTATATTTTAAACAACAGAAATATTGAGAACACAGTTAGTGAACTGTGTGGTGCAGACCAATATGGCAGCTGGAAAACAGGTTTGGAAATAGAGGGACAAATCTTCAATTGGTTCAAATTGACATGCTTAAAGTTATTATTCCTGCTGTAGCTGTCAAGCAACTATGAATTAATGTTTTAAGCTTTAACAAAAAGCAAATAATTTTGGGCTAAGAGAAACACATACATAAGCCTAATTCTGGCTTCCCTCAACCTCCTAGACCCCCACTCTCTGTCTGAAGTTCAATTTGCTTCAAGTATGCTCATTTCTCACAGAATTACAGTTTCATTCAATATTTCAAAGGATTTGAGATGTACAAGAAAGAAAGAAAAAGGAAAAAAACATTTTTTTCACAGGCTTCAGAAAACCCTTGGTGCTGTGGGCTTTGAAATATATCAACAACCAGACAGACTCTGGTAATGTGAGAGGTTTGATTTCTTTTTTTTTTTTTTTTTTCTTGCACATGTAATAGTGTCAAGTCCTTGTCAGGATTAAGTGCTCTAAAGTGTAGGAGAAAACTAAGGACCAGGGAAAACAAAGGATTTCATTTTGGTTTTTTGAGAAATTCTAGTGATCATTAACAAAAAAGTCCCCTAGAGGATATTGCAAATTAATAAATGAGAACTGAATTTTATATTAATAGCAATTCCACTTGTCACAGGAAATAATTCTCAGATTCTAAAGAGGTATTTTTCTCTATGCTTACTGCATCTTCCTATGAAGCAGGTCTTTTCACCCACAACCAGGATGCTTCAATTTTAAAGCACAAGAATGTCACACTCTGTGAGCACTATATATTGTTTCGGATTATAAGGACAGATGAAAATTTTGCCACAGTTTGTCAAAGAATTTTAGGAGGCAGTAGTTGTCATTTTGTCCACAGAGATTGCCAATTGCCCTGGCATGCAATGGCAATTTACGATATATTCCTGGTTTACACAAAGGATGTCAAACATATGGACCATTGCTGCAGCCAAAAGATACAAGCAGCTTGCTGGAAGTCTCACATAATACACTGCAATTTCCTGATATAGAGGAATGTTTTCGCTAGTAAGAAAAAATTACTAAATTGCAAACACATAGCTAGTTTTGCTTTAGGGCATTCAATCCTGAACTATAGAACTGTTGTGAATGTTCAGAGTTTTAGTGATGAAGTTGAGTAGTATTTTTTTTATCTTTCTCTCTGTCCATCTATGAATTCATTTCTTAGACAACTGGGTTTTTCCAATAGGGTATTTTAGGCTACTACCATTACTTATATGTGTCTATCCACACATGGAAAGTTTACAAGCATAGAGTCTTAATCATCTACTGGGATTCCCATCTTTGGGTGGGAAAATGAACATTAGAAAGAGCATTTTAAAAGTATATTCTTTGCCTAAAGAAGACAAGCTTATTATATCAGCTTGTTTGTATATGTGTTAAATTAATTTCATTTTACACTTTAAAAGACATAGGAAAAATTCAATTTATTGTTTTCTAGTGTAAAATCATGCCCTAATATGTACATATGTAGTTTATGGCCTACAGATACCTGATTTGCAAATGGATGTTCTCAGATAGCTGAAACATCTAAGAGTCACAGCTTTATTGACTCTATAAGCAATGGTTGGAATAATATCAGCAACAACGGCACTGCTAACATTGCTGCCTGTTTGCCACAGATCACAGAGGGATTCTGACTGCCTCTACAAGGGGTGCTCTGCCTCACAGGAAAGCACCACCTCTGCTTCTGGCTGAAATTGCACGGCAGAGTGTATTGGAATAAAGAAACTGTGCCCTATATCCTCCATCCTCTAAGTCACATAGCAAGACAGTAGATGTAGAAGTTTGTTGGTTAATTGCTAGAGGCAGGAAAGGATTTCTTCATTTCTTTTGTATTGGTCACACTAACAAGATAGGCGGCAATATACCATCTAAGTTAATCAGAGCTGTACAATCTAAATAAAATCTGGAATAATGGATTTATTAGTAGGTCAGATTCAGTTATAAACAGCAACGAAGTCTGAAGCACACCCATGATATCACAGATCAACTGTGGCAATTCTCTAGTCTGAAAATCTACTATCATCAGTTCTGTCAGTGCTAATGAAACTCCTTTGAGACACAAGAGTGAAAATGAAACGTAAAGGTGCTAATTTTCTCACTAACTTGATTGAATGATTCCCCCTGTCTAAGAGATTTATGTTATGAAGGCGCAGCTGTTCATTTCATTCACAATCTGCTATCATAGCTGACTTACAGCCAAACTCAAAAGGAAGTTTAGTGAATCTGTGTAAGTTTAATAAGGGTCTATGCTAATTCATAATTTTAAGTATTATCAACATGCCGGTTCATACATACTCTTAGCTTTCCAGCCATTTCTAGACTTATCATATGATTTTATTTAATTGAAAACTAATCACCTCATCTCATTTTAAAGTCAGAGGTCAGAAAGAGGTACCTCCAGAGGGGGATTCACATCCTGTGGCTCAGGATGATGTGAACTGTTCCCTATGTTTACCTTTCTCTCCACTCTCTGCAGAAGAAGATCAGACAAAAAACTTTCAGACATCTAAAATTTGATGCAACGAACTTTCACTTGTGTACCACTCCTGAATTGAATTGAGCAGACAGGAATGTAATCTCAGTATAATCACTTTCTCATTGATTTCTTTGGACTTACTACAGTTATATGGGAAAATAGGCTCAGATGCTCAGGTGAAGCCTCACAGGTGTATTGCACCTATCCTGTGCTGAGGTGCTAAAATAAATAAGTGTATCAAAACCCAGAAAAAAAAAGCTAATATGACAACAAAGCTAAGAAAGCAAAAAAACAAGCAAACAAGGAAGTGTGATAATGCAGCAGTGAAAACCACACATTTCTTTAGGCTAAAAATACCTTTTTTTTTTCAGTTACTGAACACTTCTTTGGTTGAGGTGTTATTTAGCAGTCCCATTTCTCCTAAATTACAAGAATTCTTTCTGTTCAATATGCAGTGCAATCAAGTCATGGTTTATAGGAAGCAAGTATTACCTGGTTTTTTTTCCTTACCCTGGCAGATTCAGAAGGGCTTTAATACTGACAGATTCAGCTATCTGAGGATAACAGGAGGAATCATCAACTGTCCTAGAGGCAGAAACAATAGGCACCTTTACATTCTGCAGTGGTTTGAAAGATATTTCTGTAAGCAGGGAGATTTTCTCTATAAATTAAGAATATTATTGCAATCTTAACAAAAAGTTGCCTCTTCTGGACTGTGCTCTGTATATTGTATTTTCTTGAAAATCACCATTATTTTTGTTTCTACAAGGCCTGTATACAACAAATCTGTTACAATTCAATAATGATAGGAGATTTTCAATGATCCAAAAAGATGACTGGATTTGTAATGGTACCCCTAGATTATTAACTGTCCAAAAGCCCTAGGTAAGTTTGAGCTGATAGAAATGTCTGCACACAAAATAAAATGCAAGATGCCCCTGCAATGCTGATATGCAGTATATACATTTGCACTAGCCCAGTGTTTGGTAATAGGAAAAGATATGTCTGCATTAACTCAGGTCACACTGTGTACTCACATTAGCATACTGTCTGTACAATCAAAGAAAACAAGAGCTGGGGTATTTTTTTCCTTTTGTACTAGGATGAATGTATTTGCAAGGAGAATTATGTCTGTACAAATGCCTTTTTGAATTTAAAAAGTTTCATTTAATTCAGTAGAAACTAAGCTCATAATTCTGTTATTTGTTCAATGTTGGGCACAGGAGCTAGAGAGAACTATGAAAATTTGCATTATCACCATCAATTCCACATATCTAGTGCTTTATTCTATATTTATTATCGTACTCTCGGATATTTTGTCTGATTTAGTCCTTAATCCAAAGACACCTGTTTAACTATAATTTGTTCATAAAACATCATGGCATTTTAGATGAAAACTAATGTTAGTTGAAGATCGTAGAATTTAACAATAAAAGACTGCATAGGAGCCATCTTGCAGGGGCTTCAAATTAAAGTCTATTATGCTAAAAGAAGAAGAAAATGGCTCTCTCTGAAATCTATACAATGTGAGACTTTTGGCAGGTTTATGTTTCTAATCCTTACAGTGAACTTTTTCTGCCAGCCTTGTAACTGTTTCCTACCTGTTTAGGGAGTCATCATTAAATCCATCAATGTAAACTCAATAAAGTTATCAGCAGTAATAACAGGAAAATTCTCATTATGAATTGATGAAAATATAAATCTGTACACAAGAAAATGACTTATATTCACATTTAATAATAAACATAATGAAGCTCAACTCAATAATAAAGCCTGGTTTTAGAAAAAAATAATATAGTGTGCACACTAATTAAATATACAGCTTGTCTCTGGAAACCTTATCTACTGGAGACAGTCTTTTTGCCTAACCAAACAAGTAAAAATCAAATTTTAGATTAGGAACCTAAGAGGAGTATGCACTTCCAATAGAAATTTGTCTCACTTACCTTCAAAACTCATATTGAATCTGTGGTCACTCTTTCCATTCTTTACAAGGCAGATCTATGGTGGCTGGATGAACCATGACAGGTAATTTTTTAAGTGCCAAAGTCAGGAGAGATTTATTTCACCACCTGTGGCTAGGTAAAGGACTATCAATAGGACTTTTGACAGCTCAAACAATAAGGCAAAATAGTACTGGGAAGAAAAAGAGAAATATAAAATGTTGGATTATTAATTTAGGCTATGATCTATATCACCAGTGGTATTTCACAGAACAAGGCTATCCTGTAAAATAGTGGGTAGTGGATTCCTTATCATTTAGTGGCAAAAGAGGGTCTTCATAACCACTCATCTGAAAATGCCACTCAGTGGAGTCTGTAAATTCTGTGTTGCTAATGCTCTGCATTATAGAGCTGGTTTTGACATCTCAAATGTCGAAAACAAAATAAACATACTTTGAAGCACCAGGATCCCAGATGTGGAGAAAAAGGAGAAGCTACATAAATGAAATCTTGTATCTCCATGAAACTCCACTGAAGGCACTGAGGGTCTGTGTGGGTTTAAGGTACTGCATACTCCTCTCATTGTGGAAAGAGAGTTTTAATAGATTCTCTTTAACAACACCCCAAAGCCCACAGTTTTCCTATGGGCGACATGATCATTAGACAGAAATCCACTCTTGTCTGTTTTTCCACAGTTATTAAAATGACAAAATATTTTATTAAAATGGGATTTGCACTGAGCTGAGTCATAAAACCTACTAGAGATGAATGGACCTCTAAGACTTTTTATCTGAATATCTGTTGTCTGCTGACTATAGCAAAAATAACATTAATTTTCATTTAAACCCACAAAGGGTAAATTAAAAAAAAAATCCATATACTTTACTTATATCTGCAGATAATATTGGTTACTTTTTTCCCCATGTACAGAGCCTTGCAAAATCTTTACAAATTGTATATGAAGAAGAGAACCTATCTGCTGCAGTAAAGCTGATAAGCCCCAAACAACATGTGTATGTGTTGAAAGATTTTGCAATAATCCTTTACTTTCTATATATAAAATATTCTAAATTCAAAGCTAATGTAGCTTTCTGGCTTAGCATTATACAGAAAATTCCTTCAGTTTTTTTTGTCACTGAGGAGAAAAAGTATGCAAGTTAGGAAATGTGATACTTTTTATGAGATTCAAAAGAAGTGAATTATCAGTATGTTGAGTAAACAAAATATTTTGTTTCCTTTTCTTCCTGTAGTCTATACCTTTTATTCTGAGAGTCTGTAGTTACTAACTCTCTGTGCACTGCTCTCCAGCTGAAAAGGCACTTAGCTTGATGTGACACTGCTTTAAAATAAAGCTGCTGGAGAAACCTCAATCCATCCCACTCCCACCAGGTTGCTGCCAGTGCCAGCAGTAGATGCCCAGAGCCTGGAGAGGGATCACAGGTCAGCAAGAGAGCACCTTAAGAGCAGGACAAAGGAATTCCAACCACACTGTCCAGTAACTCAGCTTTGCTGGGGATCCAGTGTTAATGTCTGTATGCAAGTGCACAGCGGCACGGGGAATAAACAAGAGGAGGCCTATGATTTCACTGGCCAGTGGAGGAGAGGAAGAAGATCCAAGGGCTGAAACACTTCTGCTGTGAAGACAAGCTGAGAGGGCTGGGCTTGTTCAGCCTGGAGAAGAGAAGGCTCCAGGAGGACCTCAGGGCATCTTACAGTACCTAAAGGGGGCTAAAGAAGGCAAGAGTGGGACTTTGTACATGAGAATATGGAGGTAGAACAAGTGGGAATGGGTTTAAACTGAAATAGGGAGATTTAAATTAGATACTAGAAAGAGATTCTTTACTGTCAGGTCGGTGAGGCAATGGAACAGGTTGCCCAGGAATGTGGATGTCCTATCCCTGGAAGTATTCAAGGCCAGACAGCATAGGGCAACCTGGTCTAGCAGAAGGTGTGATTCATGGGTAAATTCAATGATTCTATAAAACATCTAAACTTGGGATCTCTTTTATTTTTCTTCCAGTGAAACATAGACTACAAATGATTCTAAACATGACAGATTAATTAAATGCTGAATTTTTTATTCTCCACTTCTTGGTGCCACATATAGTTTTATACACCAGAATATGGCAAGTATAAAGAGGATTATTTCCCTTTTTTCTTGGTAATATAACCTTTGTGACCTTCATCAAGGGATCACTCCTGGCCAAACAGTTCACACCAACTGAATGTATATTCTTTCCCTAAAGTTCAAAGCCTGAAGCAAACTATTTTGTCTCCCATAAATAATTTTCCTTATCAAGAAATTAGTTTGGCTCTAGATTAGGGCACAGGAACAAATCAATGGACATGTGATGTGGATATGATTTACCCCTGGAGCTAAACAGAGAGTGAACCAGCTCAGAGGTATATGCACAGCAAGGCTACCCCTCCTTCCCCTCATTTTGCAGCTTTGTAAACGTGCAATGGACACCATCATGCAAATCACTGAACAAAAACAGTGAATAAATAAGCTGCCTTGACTTTGTTGAAGCATCCCATGAAATATACCAGGTGCTGCTCGCTGTTGCTGGATGTTATTGCGAAGAACAAAAGTTATAAATGGCAATAGGCTAACTCAGGATATTTAGAAACTAATCAGGACAAACTAAAATACAAAGCAGCTTAGAAGGAACAAGGCATATTAGACATCTCTGAAAAATGAGGAGATAAGACACAACAGAACACTGAAATACTCAGCCACAAACTGTGCAGCAGCCTTGACCACAGAATTACGTGCCAATGGTGTAGTGCATTAGGAGTTAATAGTTTCCATTAAAAGAAAATTAAGACACAGAAAAGACAGTAGGACTCTTTACATAAGTCCCAAGGCACAAGAATGCAAAATAGAAGGAGAGGATACAACTGCTGTCAGCACAATGATAGTGAATATGTAAGATGGAAAAAGAATGTTACTCGAAGAAAGAGCTTACTTTATTCATTTGAAGCTATGCACATTCAAATATTCTTTTTGCAAAGAACAAGAATACCTGTCATGATGGTTTTTCTTCTGTATTTGTTCCTGTTGAAAAAATTGGATATAGCATGGAAGTTAGTTTGGTTTCATTGTAAATCACAGGAGCTTTTTTTTTCCTGAACCGGTGAAGTAATGTTGATATTTTTACATCAAAAAGATTCTTTTAAAAGACTCAAAAATATTATCAAAAATAAAATAAAATTCTTGTTTTATTTTTGGCATTTCTTGAGCTTCTGTTTATATTTAAATTTAGATTGACTTTTAGATGAACAGTGGGATTTTTTTTTAAAAAAAATCCTGTAATAGTTTCTAAGGAACAATATAAAGGAGATGTAAAGGTTTGGATGAAAGGAGAAATATTGTGCTGAAGAGAAAGTATTAGTTCTTGCCTCTCAGCTGAAACTCTTTGGAGGGGTTAATAGTGAAGCTGATGAGGGAGATTTGGTTATATTATACTTGGATTTCAAGAATGCCATAACAAACGTCTGTTTCAAAGGCTCTTACAGAAGCCAAGCAACCACCAGATGAACGTGTAGGTCTTTAAAGAGGTAAATAATTGATTAAAAGATAAGAAACAAAGAATATTACATCCTTGTTGTGGAGGCAGGACATCACTGAATACCTACAGAGACTGTGCTTCAATTTCTGGGCTATTCAGCTGAACAAAAAAGAATGAAAACCAAGACAACAACTGCAAACAAAGTTTGATGATGATGCCAAGTTTCTCACAATTGTAAAGATGGTGTGTGAGTGCTGTGAAGAAACGGCAAAGATGCTTGTGAACGTGAGTGACTGGCAAAAAAACCAGCAGATGAAATTAAGTATACTTGAAATGTAGGTAAATGCAAAGTGACACTCTGTGGCTTTGCATGTACAACATCAGGATAAAAGCTGTCATCACCGCTCCTGAGTGAGACCTCAGGGACCTGGGGATCAGTCTTGTAAACAATTTTGTTAAATACCATCCTTAGATACATGACCTTAGTACAAAAAAATGGAAGAATGTGGAATTTGGAGATTACACCACAAAAAAACAATAATAGAGAGGGAAACAGCAATATGATGTATGAACAGTAGGTGACCTTGATGACTAAAGTAATCCAAAATCCATCAGGAGTCTGTTCTCAAAATGGGAAAAAACAATGAGGGATAAATGTATCTTGGAAAATAAAAAACCTAACTGTCAGGGGATTAAATCCTGGGGTAGCATTTATGCAACATAGTGGGAACGAAAAAATTCCAACAAGTTTTGTTGTGAAGCGTGATCAGCAAATAAACAAGATCTATTCCAAAATTATATCCTTGTGAATTAACTACCCAAAGGAACACGAGAAGGATTAATTTCCAGAGTCATCCTTCAATTCTTTTGCAAAAGTGCAAACAGCAACCCAGTAGGACAGAAGACAGGAAACTTTTCCAGGCATCTCAGGATGTAAGGGAGATAGACAGAGATAAGCAGAGATACAAACCAAGCATAAAAAAATCAGACCAGTAATACTGACCTTGAAAAGCCTGACAGGAGCAGGGTCTCATGGACACCTGTGCAGAGTGATATGCTATTCCCCATGGTCCCATTATGGAAGGTTGCAGATATTTACATTTCCCACTGCAGCAGTACTTTCCAGGTTGTTCTGTACAAGCTGTGGTGGACATAGGACAACAGGGCTCCTCTGATCTCACTTCTATCAGTCAGTTCCTGACTGATTTATGTTGTCATGTGAGAGTATTGCCATGCTCTAGTGCAGTTTGAGTCTTTTCAGAGTTTCTCAGCCCTGGGAAACACCAAGCTGATGGAGCTATGTGGCTTCTGCAGAATGGCTGCTTGGTGTCTGGCCAGCTCAGTGTTCGGTGATGGCCTATGTCTGTGTGTGCACATCTGTGCACACAGGCACACTAACTCACCTTCCCTGTGCTCCAAGAAGAGGGCACTGCCTCCAGTTTATGCTAGGAGAATGGAGATTATAACAGACAAAAAATGTTGCATGGGACTTATGGCCTAAACAAAATTTAAAAATTGATTCTCAAAGTCTGATTGTGCTGCATTGACCTCCCAGATGTGGGTTTTCTTCCTTCTCAGTGAGAGATGTTCCCTCTACATTTCTGAATTCTGAGAAGTTTTTTATTTTTCTGTCAAAGTATTTTTTCTGTACTAAAATCTTTTTGTGGTGCCAATTACACCAACCACACAGTGTTTTTTTAGTGTAACAGGAGAGGTTTGGAAAGGAAACATTTTGAACAAGTAACTTAGATGAGACACAATAATTTGGTATCAGCTTTCTACCTGTCAGGTGCAATCTTAAGGGAAAGAGAGATAGATGAGGAAATCAAGGAACTGTTTTTTAGGGAAACTAAATTACTGTCCTGGTACCATTGCAAAGTATGACTGTGAAGGTTGTACATTGAAAGGTTGTACACAAATATTCTTCATGTTTTGTTTCATTTCAAAATGAGGACGATAAATGGTGTTGGCATGATCCTCTCTTGGTGGAACTCATTAAATATGTATGTCAGAAAAAAATCTTTTTTTTTTTTTTTTTTTTTTAATAAACACAGTAAGGAAACTAAAAGTAGTTAAATGGTGTTTGCACTTCAGTGTAGCCACACACAAAGTTCCCAAATATTTTGTTAATAATAGTTAAAGCTATTAATAGCTCAACATTTTCACTTTTCTTGATTTTGGTTGATCTTTTAGAAAAAGTGAATTTAACCCAATTACTCTATAGAATAAATTGCCAAACTGGGATGGAAGAGGAAGAAAGAAGGGAAAGTACAGATAATTAATAATTTACAATTGATCTTTCACAAATAAATTTTTAAAAAGCCTAGAGAATTCCTTAATGAAGACTGACAGTCCAATTTGATCCAGCTCTAGAAATGTAGCAGCTTATAGGTTTAGTGGTGCTTCACAGGAATTAAAAAATCAAGTCACTTTCCTTAAAATTTCTAAATAGACATACCAGTTCTTCAAATTCCCTGTTTCATAGCGGATTTTTCATATATTACATAAAGAAAACCATATAGCATTTTTCACCTGTTTGGCTGATGCTCATGAGATTTGTACATGTACCATGAGTTCAGAGTTAGAGTCTGAGCTGGAACCCATTTTGGTCAATAGAGGGCTCTCACTTACTCGAATAGGCTTTGGATCATGAGTGCTAGATCAGGACAGTGAGGGTCATAATTCAAATTATAAATTTACTTTAGACTGTTGTTTCTAGTACTGTTTATTTTCAAAAATGTATCAAAAGTACTTTTCAGGCTTTTGAGCTCTCAAACAAGATGTTTTTATGCCTTAAAATATTGTTAAATTTATCTTAACAAAATCTAACTTTACCAAACAGGTTGGTTATTCTGTCTTTTCTCCATGAAAACTGACAGAACAAATTAAGTTTTAATAGGTTTTTTTTTAATTTTCATTTTTTTTTTCTTGAAGGGCAAAATACAGAATTTTTTATACTAAATTTTCTACTTTTTCCTTTTCCTAAATTTAAAGCACTGAGAAGCTGGCTGGAGATCTTGCAGATAGAAAATAGACAAGACTTTTACTTTTCAAACTGGTTGTTACTCTGAGCAGCTCCAGGTTCTGCAGAAAGGCAGTTTGACAGTTCTTAGCAGCTCCTGGGGACAGACTTCCTCCCCAGTGGCACAATTCCAAACCTTCTGTGGCTCTAAAACTCCATGCTGATGAATCTCTTATGGTATAGAAAAGCTAATGTTGTCTTTCACAGACAGAAGAAGGAACTAAGAGGGGAAGAAGCATGACTGACCTGGACAGCTAAAAGAAGAATCCTTAAAAAAAAAAAAGTGTGGAAGAATGAAAAGACAGCCAGCAGAGGAGAGATGAATGAGGACCGAGGAGAGGAATTTTCCTGTTCCAGTACACTTGGTGAGTACTGGGTGTGGGAACCATTCTCATGAATGTACCTGTCTGAGATCCTTGGGCCTCAGAAAACACTAGAGACAACTTCTCTTCAGACCATGAGAGGGGAGCAAGTGAATCTTTCCCAAAGCTCAGAACTGAAAAACAGCTTTTGTAGCAGAAAACCACAGTGATTGTGTGCATATTTATTTCTGACGGCTGAAGAATTTCTTCCTTTGCTGCTTGCTGACCAAGCACGCTGAAAGTTTGCAACAATTGTCTGTGTCTGTCCTGTAGATGATTGAATTTTCTCTTCTTTTACTTTGGGAACTCATGAACGCTCTTGCTTGTACCAGGTTCTTCAAACTATCCTCCCTGTAACAGAAACATTCACTGTTTTTTTCAAACCAAAAGTTTTCTCTCTATTTCTTGCTTTGTGATATACCCTGTATAGTTCTTTTCTTCCACATTTTCCTTATTTTCTTAATTTTATGTGTTATGTGTTTTTTACTTCTTTCCTACTCCCATTTCTTTCTCCCACCTGCCCTGGGCTCTACCATGTTATATTTCCCCAGTGTTTTATATAGCTTCACAATCTTGTCCCTAGTTCTACGGCTGTTCCACCCATCTCATTGTTATCTTTTATTTTTTTCTGGGGCATATATCTTTCATGGTGCCAGGCTCATTTAGGATAATGGCAGAGATGTGATTGGAGGCCGTGTCATGCTGGAGGCTGTTTACGGATGCCTACAACTCATTCTATTTGTAGGCAATGACAGACAAACAGAGAAATGTCACCACGTGTAAGTCTCAAAAAAGAAAGCAGAAGGTATTGCAAGGAAGGAATGAGGCTGTTGACAGAGCAGGTGTCTTCAGTTGTGCTTCAAATTCCTCAGCAGTCTCAGCTCCTTCATCCTCTGAGCCCTACCAGCAGGAACCCTCTCAATGCCCTTACATCTGTGATACAAAGGTTACCACACCCTCAAAGATTCTTTTTATGTTTTCTATTGCTCAGGCTGTTTTCAATGTTTTGTTCTTGTCATGTATTTTGTATAGGGTATTAGTTACTATGGCAACCTTAACTGCAATTTGACCAAGAATATAAATGAAAAATATGTACATTGCACAGTAACAGTTCTGTATTTATTACCTTCCAAATAGTTTACAGGCAGAAGAATTCTAAAAGATTTTTTAAGTGATCAGACAAAAGCCCTCAATTTATTTACAAAAACAAACTAATTGCAATACAAATTATTTGAGCCCTGCATTTGTAAGGAATGAATCAGACATAATTTGAAAAGGTAACTTACTACAAATTATTAGAATTATATCTCTGTTAGTGACTCTTCCATAACAGTGACTCAGAGCAATGCACATTTTATATCAAACAAGGTAAAACAAGTCAGTTCAGATTCATATTGCAATTAACAGAAAGACAGGATTAAAAACCTGGAAAATAGGTAGAAGGTTTTGCACTGTTCAGAGGAGCCCCAAATATTAACTTGGGGGGGAAAGAAATCCCCAAGGTCTAAGGAGTTTGATAAGATACAAAGTATTACTGTACTTGAATTGGATAACCTGGATTCTCAGCAAATTCTAATTTATATCACTGTAAATTAGAATGAGTCCGTGGAGGTCACAAGTTATAGTGAAACTCCTGCTGTGAGAAAAGCAGCAGCTCAGATTAGGCATGCCTTGAAAGTGTATTGCAACAGGGTTTGTCCGGGGCAAAAGTCTCTTATTATAAAATCATGACTTAGTTCTTCCAATGACAATTTTCAGGTGGTACATCTCCTGTGCACATGCCTGCCTGCCAAGGTGCAATACACAGGGTGAGAGATGTGCTCAGAGGAGACAGATCCTGCTAAGCCTCTCTGCAAGGACCCAGATACTGCGGGACACGAGTTAATCATGCTAACATGGAAATTTAGGCACCAACTCAGATTACACTTAATTGAAAAATATGTAATCAGTTTGGAAAATTTGGGTTGGGAATTTTTTAGAAAATTTAAGCAAGAGTAAATAAGAATAGTATTCAGATTTGGTCACTTCAGTAGCTAAGGTGTTAAATGACTGATAAAAAAATAATGACAATAGCTTGGGGGTGAGGGGGCTTTATCATTAATGAACTGACCAAGTATGCACCCAGAGCAATGGAGCTTCAACCCTGATTCCTCTGTACTAGGAGCAGTTAAACTTGGTGGAATATTATGACGTGTAACTCACATAGGTAAGTTTTCTGAGACCTCAATCTAACAGAGGAACTTGACTTTCAATGCTATTCCAACATAACCCAGGTGTATTCAATAATTACCCCAAAGGGGACATGACTCCGGAGTGAACATGAATTTTTAGTGGGGTATTTTCCTTATTTTCATGCTTTTGGTGCAAATCTGGCAAAATTATTATTGTGGAATATCTGGCTGTTTGAATTGCCAGTGTTCTTCCAATGCAATTTCCATCTTTTAAATTTGTCTCACAGGTTCTTCTTAGTTCCATTCTTGCAAACACTTCAGTTCTATTACGCAAACATCATGAATGACACTCCAGTAAAAATAAGCAAGTGCTTAAGTGCTTTCAAGAATGGAGAACTGGTGAGCATCTCGTTCAAGAGCAGTCAGAGCTAGATATAAAGGAGCTGATTCCTTGTGAGTATAACAAAGAGGTGTTTTGTATCATGCCGAATTTTAGGTGAATAGGAATTAAATGACAGCAGTACAGCGAGACATGCATTTATAAAGGGATAGGATTTTTTTTTCCAGACTGTGTGTTTTGGGACAGGAATATACAAGTCATCTAAATTAGCATTGTTCTTGAAAAATTAATTACTTGATTTTTCAATTTCTGACACCTAAAATTCTTGACCCTGCATTGATCATAGTACCAGATTGGGGGAAAAAAAAAAAAAAAAAAAAAAAAAAAAAAAAGGTTAAAATGATTGCTGATTTTTCTTAGAATTAGAGCATAAGAGAAATGACATATTTTTAAGGCTTTTTCTTGCTGTATCCAACTGGAGAGGGCTATGAAATAAATTCCCTTAAGAGAAAATGGTCACAACTCCATTGATCTGAACTGCATTGCCCTCAATTTATACCACAACAGGCAATATCACAATTTCATGAAGGTGCTTACTGCTTCTTATTGGCACACAAAGCTCATGGGAACAGCAATGGCATCCACAGAAACTTTAGGTACATACATAATACTAAGCATAATTTGGGCACACAACACTATAATTTTCAAATACTGATATCTGACACAGAAAAATGCTCAAGACCAACCCCAAGTGCAATTTTTTAGTAATTATGTTTGTAGATGTGTAAAAGCTAATAAACTATATGAGATCCTCAGGGTGGGTAAAACTCTGTCCTTGACTGAACATTGTTTCACAGACGTTTGAAGCAAGCAGTGCTTTCACAGTATACAAATCATCTCCTGTTCTCCAGATGAGATCTATGCCTTTTTCTATGCCAGAAAAAGTGTAGATCTCCACATTCATATTTCTTAGCAGAGGGATTGTAAGAAAAGGTCATTTATTCTACACTTTTAAATCAGGATGCTATTCCAAGCAGAAGAACTTTAAACTGATGTATCAGATATAGCTGCAATTTTAGAGAGATTAAACTACCTGAATGAAGCAGTCTTAGTATGTAAACAGATGAAAGCTGGTGGACTTTGTAAACACAGTATTTGCATAGATTTACATATAAAGCAGATATCAAAATGGAACTTGTGCTTTACAATAACTTGTGGAAATTACAAAAATACTACAAATACCCCTATGAATAGAGCCAAGTATCCTTCAGTCCTCTTCCCCATGACTCAGGCCTGTCTTGTAGAGTCAATGCCATTGAATAATGTCAAATTCTCAAAAAAATCAGAATTAAAAAAAAATCAAAAAAGCTAATTGCTAATTTTGCTTAGGACAGGAAAAATTGATAAAGGTGCAGAGCTGTGAGTCACTTGTGACAGATAACAATATAGATCACCTTAATTTAATAATCAATAAAACCTCAGCTGAATACAGAAGGTATTTCTGTGGCTCAGAAGCAGTAACTCTGTTTTCTTTGTATAAGAGGATCCAGGGAAAGTCTGTGGATAAAAGCAAACACACCTTACATTTTAAGAAACAATGATCAAATTCTATTCACAATATAATCATGGTGCTTGTTTGTGGATTGTTTTTGTTTCGGGGCTTTGTGTTTGTTTGAAGTTAAAATATTCAGAAACCAATTTCTACACATAGAGACATGGGTTTAGTAATGTTAGGTTTGCATTTGGGCTTGACAATTTTTAAGATCTTTTCCATCCTCAGTGATTCTATGAAATAGAAGAATTCATCTGAATATTTTTGCTATCAAAACATTGCTTAACCTTTGTAGAGCTCTTTGTGATATCAGAGTACATATCAGTTTCCACTGTGCAACTGATCAACATCAAAGAACTCCAGTTCCTCTCATGGTTCAAATAAATGTACTCAGGCTTACACCTCTGCCTAGAACAGCTGGTGCTGTCCAAGAAATGTTATAGCAGAAATACACATCGAATCAGAGAATGGGTTTGGATGAAAGGGATCGTAAAAGCCACCTAGATCCAACCACCCTGCCATAGGCAGGGATACCTTCTGCTAGACCATGATGCTCAAAGTTCCATCTGTCCTTCCCTTGAACACTTCCAGGGATGGGGCATCCACAACTTCTCTGGGAAACTTGTTCCAGAGCCTTGCTGCCTTCACGGTAAAGAATTCCCTCCTGATATCTAATCTAAACTCACTCTCTTTCTGTTTGAAGCTTTTCCCCCTTGTCCTATCACTACATTTATTGTCAAAAGTTCCTCTCTAGCCTCCCTGCAGATGGTCCAGCCTTTTGGTCACCATTATAAAAATAACTGCACTTTCCAATTATATGAGAAATGTCTAGAACAGATGTTCTAGAGCGTGAGTTCTTTGCAGATTGAAGAGAATCAAACAAATTGAAGTAATTTTTTAAAAATAATTACTGTAAACATTGCCATATTTGGGTAGATTCTTGAGATATTAATATTATTAATAGCAAGAAGAGAGAAAATTATTTATAATATCCACATATACTTTTTCTTCCCCAATTATTTGGCAACTTGAATTTCTACAAAATATAAGAATTTTTGCAATTTAAAGAATATAGGCTGGAATGAATATATTAAAGCTCCCTGGAATTATGACTGGAAAACATCACTCAGGTTCAGTGCCTTAGAAGAATGTTAGTGCATATCTGAAAAGAACCATTCCCACTAGGACAGTCCACAGATGATGAGGTTATATAAAAATGGGTTTGCTCATGACAGACACAGATTGTTTGATAACGGATAGCCCACAATGTGACCAAGATGGATCTGAGAAAATACACATTAAAAGTAGTCTACAGAACTATGTATTAACAAAATCAAAGAAAACAAAACAATTTTGATCAATTACTTTTGAATAAGAATACAAATATTGTCATACTTTTAAAATACAGGTAATCATCAAAATTGACCATAACAGGTGATGCTGCCTCTAAATTGGACATAGAGAGCTGAGGCAAACCCCAGTGAGCCCTGCAAGGGGCTGTGTCTTTTCAGAGTCAGGTGTGCAGAACTGGTACTGTGGCATCCTGCCCTGTATGACTAATTGCACAAGCACTGCCTTGTTAGTGAGAAAGGCAGCTGTACCCTAAAGCCACATCTCAGGTTTCATTATTGGTGGTTGTTCTGGTTACATGCCCTTGAGGTTTGGTCCGGCTGTGAGATCTGAATGTAACCGTTCACTTAGTTTATCTCCAGTGACAACGCATTCTGCTGCAGTTACTGTTCGGTAATAGCAGTGAGGAAGTGGAAGCTGCCCTTCAAGGCTGGGATAGGAGCCCTGTAGCTTTTTTTTGGTGAAGGATGAGAGAGATGATGAGAGCATGTGAGCTGTGTGGTGCTGCATCCAGACCTACGCTGTTGTGCCTCTGGAGGAGGCTGGCCTGTGGCACTGAGCCAGGGAGGTTTCAACCTACCACAAACATCTATAAGAAAATAACTACATTTGTAATAAACAGAATTTTCCTTAAAAAGATGAGTCTTGTGATTAAAGGTGTAACATATGGAAACCCCTCCTACAGCCTGATTCTCACAGAGACCTATTCCAAGCAACTGCAAGAATATATTATCAACATACCTTTTATATCTCTGAATAATTCCCAACATTAATGCAGGCTCTGTGAGTGCTTTAAAGCACAAATAGAGCCCACAATGAGCAGAGGTCCACTGACATTTCTTTTTCTGTTTTACAAACTTTATTCTTCAAATTAGTATCTTTTTAATAGTCAGAAAAAGAGAGTTTGTTGTAGTTTTTTGTTGGTTTATCCATTACAATTCGACCACTAACTGCTATGGGAAAAGATTTCAAAAGCAAAAATAGGCAGCTAGATGCTGAGCACGCACCGAATACCAAAGGGAGTTTGGCTCCTAACTCCCTTGTGCCTTTGAAAAACTGTCCCAGAAGCTTTAAGTATAACAAATCAATTCAGTGCTGACTCTGTATTACATGTTCTTGTTTTCACTGCAAATCTTAAGCAAATCACCTATTTCACAAAAGAACACAATATTTTCTTATTTTGCAACAGATTGCATTTTAAAGCCAAGGGAATAAAAGACAATGACTGACAGACTCTTTGGTGTATACACAAAATGAAAAAGATGCCAGGAATTGCTCTCCTCCTGTGCTAGGGATCATACCTTACCCCCTACCTCCCAAGGTCTTTTTTCTGCAGTGGAAAACACAGCAGTCCAGCTGAGATGACAAAGTACATGCTCTCACTTTGGATGGATGACTAGGGATAGTCACTCATCCCCTTAACAAGAGGACCAAGGCCATCCACCTAATGTTAGCATATAATTCCTGCAAGCTACCTATACAGCAAACACAGAACATACTCACAGATCACGATCAGACACTATCTGGATTCTTGCTGTCTCTCAGCCAGGGGCCTAAAATTGGGCAAAATGGGTCTTAATCTCTGCATGTCTCCATTGATATACAGGCAGCAAAATCTCTGAATGTCAGGACCTGGAACAATGCCTCTTGCACATACTATGAATTAGGAATACACTAACACCTTTATCACCCACTTTTGAATATTCTAAATGAAAATAAAGTAATAATAAATGATTGAGAACCCAGGTCCTGTGGGGAAAAAAATTAGCACACCCATCACTTAATTAAGGTCTTTTGAAACTGACAGACCTATTTCCAACAAATTCTAAACTGGCAATATTCCATTACCTTTCCAATTGCTTTTTTACTAACTGCCTGAATGAAGTGATCCATTTCAATCTCGTGGACCTAAGAGTCCCTATGATATGGCAGCTCCCTCCCAGACACTGATGTACTTCACACTGGCTTTAGGACATTGCCACGAGAATCTGTAGGGATTTTTGGATGATCAAATGAATTTTGATCTACTTCCCAAAATCTTCAAAGAACTCTTATGCTTCCTGTTTCAGAAGACTTATTTTCCCATGAGGAAGCATGGACCACAGATAACAACACTCAGAATTTCTAGTTCTTGATTTTTTTCTAATAAAAGCCACCACAAAAATCTAAATCAATCAATTACTTAGTCATTTTCCTTAAAAAATATTTGAAGACATGAAATTATTGCATGCCAGTGAAAATCCTTGTTCTGATCTTCTTTCACTCCATTTTACTAACATGTTATGGAGGGCTGAAAATACAAGGATTTAAGGCAATGCCAGGTAAACATGACTTGTATGTACTTCAAAAATCTGATGATAACTAATTTAACCAGAAATCTGTCCATGTGAAAATGGCAGTGATGCTATCTTGAATTCAATCAGAACTCATCTGATTTTTTTCAGATCTGCAGTCTGGGAATTAAGCTCCCTAGAAACAGAGACATGGAGACTTTATACAGGAAAAGGGAAAGGTGAATCTGAGAAGCAGATATTTCTGTGGTGAGTTCTGATCTTAGTGTGTAGAAGTCCTGCAGACAGACTAGGTTACTGATGTTCTCAAGAGGAAAAGCTGCTCTTGTGCATCTTTTTTAGACAGACAGGAGCTCTAATTTCGAAGTAGGAGAGGAAAGTCTATGGCAACTTAGAAAGCAGATGAACTGTAAAGGACTAAGTAGGGATGATAGACCATCACTGCTTGGAACTTGCAGTTTTAGAACAGCTGGCTGACATGCTGTTTAAGAAGAGAATGAGATGACAAAGAACAAAAAATTAATTCAGAAAAAAAGGCTAGACCTCTCATATTTTCATGCATGAAGGGTAGAACATTGTTCTGCCTTCTTTCCAAATGAAAAAAAATCATGACTGGTTAAAGCAAGCAGGAAGATACTTAATCTCATTATTTATGAATATCATTATGCCTCTCTTTAGAAGGGCATTTTGCCAGCTTTACTTAAGCAGCAGTTAGGCTCTTTCTCGAAACCCCTTCTTTGGATGGTATTAGCAAAGCCAATCACTGTCCAGTGCCAGGACATTCAATATTTGGGGGGATAGTTGAGGTTATGCTGATGGCTCAATGCTCGCAATGTTTGCATTTCAAAAATTTAGATGGTCCCTGTTCAGCTTGGTCAATACGTGAATAGAGAAAGGAGAGTACATGATCACTTCCTAATGACTCTGTTCTGTTAATGGGCCTCTTAGATCTTTCCTGTGAAGGCAGATGTTATTGATAATGAACCACAGCAGGAAGAGAACCTCAAATTCTTCCTTTACAGGTACAAAATTCCACCTGGTTATTCTTGTCCCATATTTATACTATGTATATATATGGCACAAGAATTCACACTGGGAGTAATGCTGCATTGTAATTAAAACTTCAATGCAATCTATACTTTGATTTTATAACTCCTCCCTGCTCAGCCAAAATACTAGATTTATTACTCATGTAGGACATGATCTTGTCATCACTGAAGTCAGTGGAAAGACTGCCATTTAGCTCAGGTTAGCAAAGCTTTGATGGATAATTGCAGTAAGCATTCATGGGAACTTTGTTACTTTGCAGTAACTGTAAGACTGTTTGCCTTTGGGGGAAAAAAAAAAAAAGGGTAATCAACATCTTTCCCCTCCCCTCCTCACTGAAAAGTTATTATACATAAATGGAGAAGAAATCATTCTGGTGTATCTGCATATGCACACCCCAAATGAAGCCACATCATGGGATTGAAGTAAGACTTAGAAGCAGATTAAAACATAAAAGAAAAAACACTTAAGGAATCAGTTTAGGAACATTTAAGTAATTTTAAATCTGACATTTTCGAAGGTTGCTTAAACCAGATGATCAAATTATTTTTCAGTTCATACAGGGAGGTAACTAGCTGTGAAATCTGGCAAGCACCTGAACAGATTGTCTCCCTCTGCAGGCCTGTACAGACCACTCACTGTAAGGAGCTTCTACATCAGGAGATCCCTGAAGTGTGGATAGGTACAAATTAAGTGATTGAGGTACATAGGTGAAATTCATCTACTCTGAAAAAATATTTTGAGGTGTGGCAGAAGCTATTTCTGCAACATCTGTTGGGAAAATAAATATGAATGTGGATTTTACAAGATTATTTGCATCCCCAATGACCTATTAGGACTTTTACAGTTACTATTTTCCAGCTTAGCACATCCAGTGAGCCCACCATCAGAATTCAGAAAACTGTAGCAAAATCTTCCTGATAAAAAAATAACAGAAATCCTCTCTGTCTTTATTGCAGGACCCTTTTCTTATGAGCAGGTGAAGTGTACCCAAAAGTTCTGTTGGTACAAGCTGCACAAACTCATTTCTTGGAACACCTGCCAAAGTGAATATATCTCTAGAGATTAAGTCACTTCAGTCAAGGACTCTTTCAGTCTAAGTGTAATTTGTTGATAGTGATTATTTTTAAAGCACTGATAATTGCACATCTGGTTATATGTGCATTCTCCCCATTTTCCTCTCATGCCTGTTAACATTTCTTCTGAAGGCCCTGCTATTAAAAGGTAAGCCAAACATGCAATGTCAAGATAGAAGGACTGATTCTATCTCTGAAATCTCTTTAATCTGGCAACCTGGCAGAATTTAAGTCCAACCAAGCAGTCTCAAGGTATGATGAATAAAAGAGATGCAAGACACTTGACTAAGTGCTCTTGCTGACATGTTTGATTTTTAACCTCAATATATTTTGTTCTCTATTTATGAAGCTTCCACTACCACAATAGTGGTTTAGATCTCAATTAGGAGCAATATTTAATCAGGAATAAAAGCTCAAGTACCCTAGCCAGAAGAGGTGCTTATAACAATTTTTAAACACCTACTTAAGATTCCCCTTGTTTTAGATTTACACCTCTTTTCCTTTAACCATTAACTCTTTACTTTTTTTTTCTGACCATGGATTCAAAAGTTTCTTCTGCATTTGCCTCATTTTACTTTTTCAGCTGCTTCAATGCCTCCATTCCACCCAGAAATCCTATTTCTTTCATGATCAGTATCATAATTTCTCACCATTTTTCTCATGACCTGTACTCTTCTTGTCTTCTTTTCTTTCTTCTGACAATTTACCCCTCTATTTATGGATTAGTCTTTGCCATATTAGAAATGGTATGATTTTACCTACATTTCCTTCTATTTCACTTTCAACTCCCAGCTATCAGCTCATTCTTTATGGCAAGAGAATGAGAACACAAGAAGAATATTAGAGTTACTGTAAGACTCTTAGGAATCCCTTTGAAACAACTTGTTTACTTTGATTTAATTTTGCCCTTCTTCAGGGTCCTATAAAACTTAATTTGTGAATCTCCCAAAACTAAAGTTTAGGAAGATACCATTTTCGTCCACTTGGGCCTAACATAGAACTCTTCTTAGAATAGTGTACATCCATATCTTCATCAATTCCCTCTCCACCTGATTGCTAAGGTAGTATATTTGAGAACATACTTCTCATCCACTCTCCAAATTACTGTGTGGGTTTTCTGTCCTTGTTTTCCTTCTCTCTTCTCTCTACACCTTGTTTCTCATCAGCAAATACAAATTCTACTACCATCTGTTTGCTAATGACTCAGAGATATACTAGTCTACTCCAGACTAATCTCCTTATGTCCAAACTGAAATCTCAGCCTGTCTCTCTGACATATCCTCATGTATATGTAGCCATCCTCTCCAATGCACCATGAATCAAACAGACAGCTTATCCTTTCCCATACACTAAACCTTTCTTCCTCAGCCAGTTAGCTCAAAATATGAGTCAGGGATATAACTTAAGTCTTTTTCTTAACACACAAGATCTTTTGTTTCTAGCAACTGGGTTGTAAGACCAAATGAGGTGTAAGGCTTAGCATGAGGAAATCACACCAAGAGAGCTAGATTGAAGCATGATTCTTCCAAATGCTTAAACAAATAGCATAGAATAGTCATGGTAGCTCAAGTTAGCAGCAGTTCACCAGATGCTAAACCAAGCACTTTCTTAGTAAGTCAGTATGTGCTCATAATTAAGATGCTGGAAAGCAGTACCTCATTCAGCATCATGGTCACTCAGGCAAGGCAGCTCAAGGGAAACAACTAGACTCAGTACACTTGGGTATGAAACCCTCCTGACAGGTATGACCAAAGTCTCCTCACAATCAAACACCTATCCTGTCTCAACAAAAGCAGGATCTTTCCAGCTCTGATGAAAGCAGAATCTTTCCAGCTCTGACAAATGCAGTGTTGCCCTTCCTATATCCAATGAGACTTCTGCCAAAAAAAGATTGTTTTTGTAGGTATTTTGGGGCTCTCTTCTCTGTTTCTTCCATGTCTCTCCCATCTTATAGGAGTTACTACTTTTCATTCTCAAAGGATGCTGGCGCTGTCACATTTTACTCACTGTCAAGATACTGACTTGCTTGCCTGTTTAGACCATTATCCTACCTACTGTTACCCATGTTATTAGCCTTGCATAGTCATACCTCATGCTTTGCAGGCTCTTCTTATACTTAACAGGAAAACAAACAATCTTTCTTCCTTGAACTACTAGGACAAAGTTCTCTTTTCCCCTGTTAACTCTTCAAAGCTAAAATGTTTAAACCTCTGAGAAACAGTTCCTAAGTAAAATAATGATCTTGATGTTGTCTCCTAGAGGCACCCCGAAGGCTACTACCTACAAATTCCACCTTCCCTCAAAGGCAGAAGTGTCTTTCAGAAGTCTCATCTTCCTAACATCAATTATTAATGTCACCTTAAGGACAGATGGGATCAGTGTAGGTGCTCTGAAAAGAAAGTGTGTTAGAGCCTGCCCCTGAGGAGCTAAGTAGTGCTTGACAGTACTTTAAAAAGGTAACTTACATTTTCCCCAACACTTTTGCCAACTGTTCCCCCTAAACCAAGCATTCCATGGGGGAATACAATATAGCAGAGCAGGAGCAGGTCACCCAGGGGCCCTCTTGAACAACACTGTCATGATATCCTCTTTGCTGACCAGTACTCACCTGATGTGTCCTGCCTGACAGCCTGTAACCACCTTTTCCCTGTTTTCTCCTTCCTCCAGCTTAGAAAGCTATTGGTGCTTACATTTATTGGCCTGTGCTGGTAGTTTTGTATACTATGATGTGGTTGTAGCTGATATTGCAGATGTCATTGCTGTTGTCAGTCTTACAAGAGATTTTCGTTTGGACACAACATTACCACAAAAAGAAAGCAGAATCTAACCTAAGCCCAATAAACAAATTGTTTAACTGTAGACAGACTGTGGGTGGCATAGCCTCCTTTTTGTTCTTTAAGGTATAACAAATTTGGATTAGGAACATATGTATATATAAATATTTTTTCCATTGTTCCAGCCTAGAAAACTGTTATGGCTAAAGAAATAATTAAATATTTCAAGTCTGAAAACAGAGTTCTTGAAAAGAGAATGTGCTAAGTGAGAGTATTTGGAACTCTGGTCTGTTTTTGCTCACAACTAAAGAGCTTATGTGACAAAAATATTTGGATGAAATTGCTCATGGAGAACACTGTTCTACTTTCTGACTTCCTCACACTAAATCTCTGTTCTGCTGAAGACTATCTTCTCATAGATTTTTTTTCTCCAAGATAATATTTTGGATTTTTAAGCTTTGACATTTTGAATTTCACAATAACCTTCTGGCAGAAAGCTACAGATTTCTGTGTCCAGTGGCAAGTACAGATTGTGGCTATGGGTTCCCAAAAATATCCCTTTATAATAAGTATAAGTGTATCTTCAGATATGTTCTGAATCAGCAGTTTTTGTTGCATAGGTGCAGATATTCTTGCACCTTACAGAAAGATGCTTCTTTCTCCCATAAAATGACAACATGGAAATATGGATTCAGTATTATTAACATAACAAGATGAAAAAAAATAAATGAAAACAGGAAATCTAACCTTTCAGACCTTTTTTTTTTATATGGCATAGAGGAACAAAAGGACAAGCTCTCAACTGAAAATAAATCCTTGTCAAGCTACCTTTAAATCACCCTGATTAGTACAAATAGTCTTGACATATACACTCCCCATACTGTCTATAGGGAATAGAGAGAAATATTGCCTCTGTTTAAACTCATAAATTCGTGGATTTTATGGTAGTACATTAGGTGCTTAATATACAACAGAGAGATTACTGTCATTAGGTTAGATCATATTCTGTAATTACCGTGTTTAGGTACTGCAGTTCCTCACTGAGCTCAAGTTAGGTTGGTGGAGATTCCTCCTGGAATGCCATGCTTCAGTTCCAGAGTCATCTTCTGGCTTTTTTGGCTTTTGGAAAAAAAAATAAAAAAAATAATGTCACACAAGGTTTGTAAAAGTCACTGTGACAGCTACCTGAGTCTGCTGAGAGGCTGAAATTGGGGGCTCTGTGCTGTCTTGTTTATCTCAGTAAGGCACTATCTCAGGCGACAAATGGTAGCATGCTAGAGGCCAACAATGTTTATGCATCAGGGTTTACTGTCATGGGATGTGAGAAAGGAGAGAAGGCATCTTTTGCAGTCATGCTGATTGTGGTGCTTAGTTACCTTATCTAGGTGCTATGAAGGGAAGAAATTAACACTTGTATAGCTCAAAAGAGAAGGAACTGGGTCTCAAAACTCAATGAAACCCAGAAAATCCTCAGAAGAAGAGAAGACCTTGGGTACAGTAAATCTATGCTGTGTGAGTCCAGACCAAGAAGGCACAAATTATATCATACTGGAGCTTTGGCAGAATCTGCCATGAGTAGGATTAAAGAGCAACTTCTCTCGAATGCTTACTGAGACAGCATAGCAAGAAATGATACCATCATTACTGCTTTCAGCTAGATGCAGACAGCTATAAATGGTGTTTATTTATGACTTTTCAACTATCCCAAATTAACAGACAATACAATATAACAAAACAAAAAAATTATTGGGCCAGATGTAATGCAAATAATTGCTCATTTCAAAAATCTGAGCCTCAGACTACTGGGTGCCAGGAAGTAAGTCTCAGCCTAAGCTTAGTGCCCATTTCCATCTTTTTCGCTATCTTTAGCAAACTCCCCCCAGCACTCTGACAAGGATAAGTGGAGGAGCCTGAGCAGCTCTGACTGGGGAATTCTGCACAGCAGCTTGGATACATGATGTCTGGTACTAACAAGTATTAGCATCATTTTACTTTCACGAATGAAAAAAAAAAAAAAAGAAAAAGAAAAGAGTCTCGGAGGTGTTCTTAAAATACGGATGAATGCTAACTAAAACCAGATCCCTTCTGTGGAAGTGTTCGGAGGGCAGTGGGTTTGGGAGCCGTGGGGAAAGGCAGTGCAGGGGCTGCAGCCCGGGCCCGGCAGGGAGGAAGCGCTTGCCACGAGATGGCAGCAATGCCACGTCTGGCTCGGCCCCTGCCTGGCTCCGCTTTTTAATTTTTTTTTTTTTTTAATGTGAGAACCACAACGTTTTTACATAAATACAAGCTTATTACAAAGTCAGCCTACCTCGTTCAGTGCCCATTCACCACCTTCATGCAATTAACAACGAGAAAACAACTTTGCATATTTCCCCAAGAAAGAAAGCTCTTCATAAGTGAATAATTACAACCTTGAAACTACCTTTCCAAAAAGGCTTGTATTTCTGTCTTTCCTTCCTATGAGCCTTAATTACGGCTATAGGTAAGCATTAATTACGGAGTCAGGCCCAGCGTGCAGTGGTGATGACAATTCATACTGGATTGACAGTCAGGGTTGGGCACGTTTTTGCCACCCGTTTGAAGGCAGGCCTGGCACAGAAACCCTTGTTGGAATCATGGAGCATGGGGACCTGTGACATGGCAACCATTTTCTTTCCCTCGGGCTCAAGGAACCAACCCTACCTGCTTCAGGCTGGTGGTGGGAAAGCCTCTGGTGCATACTGCTATGTCATATTTTGATTGGTTTTTCTTTAGTTTTGGAAAGGATTGTTAATGGCAGAAATTCCTCTTGGCAACAGGAGCTCTCGAGAATGGTAACATAAAGACAAAGCAGTGTTCTGCAAGGAGATTTGGCTCCTTTCCTTCCTCTCAGGAAAAACAGCTTGTTCTGATGAACAACTTAGAAGGAGTGAGCAGGGCGCATTTTGAACCCGCAAACCTTCCTCTCTCAAGAGCGGGGACGAAAGCAGAGGGTAATTTCACGTAGGGCAAGGGACCCCAGCACCCGCACCACTCGCACCCCGCATGTGGCTGGCACTGCGGGCAGAGCTGGGGGACAGGACACCGGGGAATCGCAGCAGGCGCCTCCCGGGCAGGTGCAGCCCTACAGCCGCTGCCCTTCTCCGCGCCGGGGGACATCGGGCCCGGGGAAAGCCATCTCTCCCCTGGGGCCTTCCGGCGGCCGGCAGCAGCCGCCCGGGGCCGCGGCCGGGGGCGAGGCTGCGGCCGCCCGGGGAAGCCGTGCG
>VWYP01023773.1:66587-103620 GCA_013400435.1 Pycnonotus jocosus
CGGAGCGAGCCGCCCGCGCAGTCCTGCAGGAGGCGCCGGGCGCTGCGCGGCGCTCGGGACCCGGACCGCTCCTCTCCGCCTCTCCTCGCCCTGTGGTGGTTATTTGGCGCTGTCCTTAGCCCCGCTGCCGCTCGGAGGACACGGTCGCAGCCGAGAAGAGCCGCCGGGGTTTTGTGTGAGAGTGTGTGTGTGTGGGGAATAACTGCAGACATGACTGCGTGGAGGAAATTCAAGTCTCTGCTGGTTCTCTGCGCGGGGCTCCTCACTGCAGCTCAGGGTAAGATTCGGGTTTCTTGCATTGCATTCTGTGTAGGCTGTGGTTACGGCACTCATAACCCCTCAGCTAAATCTCTGCCGCTCGGTTGAGCTCTCTCCCTTCTCTTCGTTTCTGAGGCGGCGAGCAGCAGGCTCCTCGAGCCCGGTCTCCCTTCTCCCTGCCTCCCACCTCCCGCCGGTGTTCCCCGCGGGCTCTGCTCTCGGCCGGTCACTTCCCCCGGGAGAAACCAGCCCCCCGGAGTTGGGCAGCAGCCGCTGCGACGCCGCGAGCGGAACCGTGCGCATCCAGCCGGCTGGGCAGCGCCGGAGTTTGGGAACACTTCGCTCTCCGCGCACGCACGAACGGCACTCGCTGCCGTGTGAGGGACAGTCCCCGGGCTGGCAAGTTTGGATCTCCCCTCCTCCCGCCTCCCCGGCTTTTGCCGTGCTCGAGGGGGAGCGCGGAGTGGGTGGTCGCGGAGAGCCGCCTCCGCCTGCTTTCAGCCGGCTCCGCTCCCCGCAAGTTGCGCGGAGGCGGGGATGCGGCGCTGGGGACACCTCCGCCAGCTGCCTGCCCGTGCCTGAGGGAAGAGGACTCCTCTTCGCTGGGCGTGCGGTGGAGAGAGTCCCCCAACCTCGTCTGGGTTTCTCCTTAAAATCAATGGGGGAGGGTGGAGAAACGAGGGGGTGACGGTGGACAATTTGGTTACACAACTTCAGTGCTGGCCTCAGCCCCATTACTTGCCTCATCACTGGAGACAACAACTTCCCCATTATTCACATCGCCTCTCATTAGCCCTGTGCTTTTTCATTCTGGTAGAGAGCGAGTCTGTATGTGTGTGTGAGAGAGGGAGGGAGTGAGGCAGCTCGCAGCTGAGCACCTGTCCCCGATACAGCCTCTGTCTTCTCCCACCTCGCTCCCGCTTGTTCTGCCTGCCTCCGGGATGACGGTTCCCCTTGCGGTTTCTACTGTCTGAGTCTCCCTTAACCCTTCCAAGGCGCTTTACATCCTTCCCACCATTTTATTTTTCTCGCTGCTCTTTTCGGTGCGGAGGCGGCTGCAGCGGGGGGAGAAGGGCTACGGCGGCCCGGGTTGGAGGGCGAGGCTGGAGCCTTCCCCGTCCTGCGGGTGCCCACGGCCCGCTTCCCTCGCCCGCCTGGGCGGCACGGCAGAGTGCCTTCCCTCCGATAGCCTCCGGCCGTGATCTGCAGGGAGAGACGGTAGAAGGCCAGCCCGGGCTGCCGGGAACCGGGCAGGAGCTTTGCCCGGTCCGGTGGAGCGGCTGCGGCTCCGCACCAGCCCCATGGCATCCCTCCTCTGCCCGCATCCTGCCGCTGCCGCGGTCCACCGGGCAACGCCACCCGGCTGTCCCTGTGGGAAGGGAGCGGGGCGAGAAAGGCGCACGGCTTTCCTGGGCTGTGGATCGGCGGCTCCTGGAGATGGGGCTGTGCCCGGCAGCGCACATAGCCCGGCCGGGGCGGGCGGGGGCTTCTCGGCGTAGCCGCCCTACCCAAACTTCANCGGGCCCGGCCACCGCGGGACACCGAGGGGCAGCTGCTGGCGCAGCCACGCCGCTCCCGGGGCGGGCCGACACCCGCGACTCATTTGTTAAATACACTGTAGCCGGTTATGTCGTTTGACATTTAAGTGTTTTCTTTTCATGGCTGACAGCACATACGAAAAGCTGGAGGCTGGATCATGGTTATTCAGCGACGATCCGACGTGTTTTGCTTACATACAAAGGCTTTGCCAGGAACGTTTGGGCACTGCCTCTGATGCTGCTCTGCAGAATGTAATTATACCTGCTTAATGCGAAGCAGGAACACACCCACTTAAAGGCTAAAGACTGACTTAATATTGAAGTCAAACAACAGGTTGAAGGGGAACCATCAGGGACAGCTGACATAATTCCTTCCCATTTACCTTCCCAGACAATTGAGCACAGGTATCTATATTTAGTCAAATGTAATCCTGAGGCTGAAATTACGTTTATACTTTAGAGAGTGAAAAAACTCCTTCCTTAGTAACATAAAGACCCAGGGTTTCAGGAGCACACGAAATAATTTTAATTATCAGATTATCAGAACTCTGTTTTACCAGCCCCTTGCTATCAAATCATTTGGTCACTGTAAAATGAATTCACCCAGGTTTTGCGTGGTTTGGGGGTTTTATAAGCAAAAAAGGAAACAAGTGCTGAATTTCTGGAGGTGTTGCCACAGGCGTTCCCATATCTTTCAGTAAAATGACAGGTGGGTTGCTTTCTACATTGTTCCTCGTTATGAAATGAAATGGAACCCCTTTGTTGCTGTGGAATTTTCTGTAACTTTTTTAGGGAACAAGGAAGGATGAAAATGAACATTCATCATCGTTCACTGTGGTAGACTTGAAGTGCAGTTCTATACATTTCTTTGGACTGATTTAATCTGATTGATGGACCTGAGTGTTTTGGAAAACATTTGGGGAATTCTTCCTCGTTCATTGTGCTTTAAACATCAAGGGAAATTAGTATGGAATCATTTAAAGGAACCGCTTTCCCAGAAGCTACCCTATCGTGACAATTATGCTTCAACAAGACAGACAGCACAATGCTCAGCTATGCATGTTAAGATGGGCTTGTTTATAGAGCTAATTTGCTAATTCTGATATGTTATATTGTAACAAAAGCAAACATTAAAAACCTCTATTGGTTTTCTTGAAAGACAAAACACATCAGTATAATTTCCGTAAAAATTCTATGGTATAGAATAAATGGTAGATTTAGGCTGAATTCAGACCAAAATTCAAGGGAAAAAATAGTAAAATACATTTTTGCTGTGACCTAATGTCTGTAGACAATCTATATTTAGTAGAACCTATATTTGGTAGAAATACATACTGCTTAATACCTAGAGTTGTTCCAGTAGATGTTTTCAAGGTAATTTCCTGGACATGTTTAGATAACCAAATAGAGCCACCTTCAGTGCCACCTAATTGCCTCAAACTAAATGTACATAAGCAGGCTTGTGCACAGAGATATCATTCAGATTAATGAAAATAACAAAGAGAAAACATTTCTGGTTTTAAATTGGATATAGACAGTGAAAGGACTCTAACATCTACAGCTCAGGATTTTGTTTTAATAAATAAATAAATAAATCTCAAAACATTTTATGCACCTTCTGTTTGCTGCTATCACTTTGTCAAAATAATTGCTATAACTACATCATAAAAAGTTACCGCATTGTTTAAGGCCTACTTCTGTTGGACTGAGAGTGTTTATCCCTTTTAAAGTTTTTTTTTTTGTTTTGTTTTGTTTTGTTTTTCCCAAAGCAGTGGTTTTCAAACTGTGAGGTTAGTCTCTCTAGAAAGGCTCCATTCTCTTCCAGAGTAAAGTAAAACAATTCTGGGGAAAATGAGCTGAAAAAATGGAATTTTTAAAAGAACATCAAAGCAAGGTATTGAACACCCAGCTGTAAATCCAAGTATTTGATGGATGCATTCTCCATCCCCTAGCTCAATGAGGAATTTGCCATAGAAAGACATGGTAGAGAATATCCAGCTCTGACCATGTAATATTTTAAAGTAAAAATACATTTATTTTTTGGTAATCTCTGTATCTGCCTTATTTTTTACATCAAGATATGTATATGATGTCCTTAACTATGTGTAGGAATAGGAAACTTGGTCAACTTGAATATAATGTAGTGGAGAGCCCATCCATTCAACAAAGATTCCCCAAACACTCGTTTTAGACTCTTGAACCTATAGCTGAGGTTTGAATTCCCACTGTCAGCCAGTAAAGATTTTTCAGTTTCTCTGGTGTGTATGTGTGTGGAACAGGATACTGGTGTGAGGAGCTGGAGGTGTTTTACAGGCATATGAAGACATAAGCACACACATCGAACTTCAGGATGTATTGAAATCTGTGAGGCCACTTCAGCACCATCTCTGAGTTGTGTAGATACCATTCTGCAGATTGTCTATACTGCAAATCTGTCTATTTTACTGACTCTCACTCTCATGTCCCTTTATACGGACATGTATGACTTTGATCAGACAGGGTGGGTTTTTTTGGGGAGGGGTAGTTGTCATTTTTCCCCCAGCAGACTGCTTTGTTTATACAGGCACTTCATCTTATTTTTACTCATGGTGTGGTATTAGTAGTACATATACATTGATATAGGCAAGTTTTTAAAAATATATGTATGGCACTTCTGCCTCAATAGCGTTTACACCAATAAAAGCTCTTGTCCAAACAAAATAGGAACAATCTGAACCTTGAAATATTTTGAGTTATGCATTCCAGATTTACCATGCTCTATGGAAAGGCTGAAAAGTCTCAGGAACCACTGTTTTCAACTTTTTCAAGATGTAATCCGTACACCATCACATTAAACTCCCTCTTGTAACCTTTACTCAGAGAAGTGACTGCTTGATAGTGTCACAGTACAAAACCCCCAGTGGATTTAAAGATAAGCTGTAATTTTGTCGTTCTCAAATCTGTATTGAACCCTCGTGTTTCTCTTTGGCCATGATGGCATTGTTCTGCTGGCAGACAGCTTCCCGAGTGAGCGCAGGCGAGCGCTGCAGCGTGGAGCCGGGCTGCCTGCAGCCGGCAGGGGAGGCACTGTGGAAAGGGGAGTTCCTGGGTTAACTGTACAATCCTCCGAAGCTGTGGCACAAGTGGGAGACCTGATCTCTAATAAAACTCAGTGTACAGCTGGATTCAAGTCAGGGTCACAGAATAGGAATCTGGCCTCTAGTTCTCCATATGGCTGCAAAATTAGCTGTGTTAGACTAAGATGGATTGGATGTTCTTCCAATTTTTGCAGTGAGCAAAGAATAAGAATCATATGGAAATTCTCCTAATGTGTATGAATCACTTTATTTTACTTAGAAGTTTCACATGTCTACATTAGCTGTAATTCCCCTTAAACCATTTTTTATCAACCACAAACTTTTGAAATAGGGGAAAAAATGGCATTAATGCCTGAGGAAAGCTACGAGATCTTTCTTTGTCCTGACACATCTTTGTTCTGGCTGGATGAAAGACTTCGCTCCACTATATGACATTTCTATTGCATTTAAGAAAATCTACACTATATTTGTTACAAGCATTTCTCAGAGCAATAACTACTTACACAAATTACTTAGATTATTGTGTTATATTGACACCCAAAGGCAATGCATATCTGTTGTCTGCATTTTGTAATTGGTAAATGGAGGCGTGCATGCACTCTTTCAAGAGTAATAATGCATCTTATTTCTAATAACAAGTCTTTCTCAGAGACAATATTTTTTTCTGCATTTCTTTCTCATATAGGAAAAAAAAAAAAAGTGATGGTAGTTTCTTGCCATTTTTACCTGGAGGGCAGATTCATTTGAAGGACAAAGCAAGATTTAATCACTTGTACATTGCTGATGATTAACCAGAACTCTTGATTACTCAGAATATCATCAACGATCTGGTTTTAGCAAAAAATAAGGAAAAAAAATTCACAATTTCTAGCAATTATAGTAATGCAATAATTTCCATCATAAAAATTAATCAGAGTTTCTTACAGCTTTTTAATTATTTAATTATGAATTTTAATGATACATTCATGCATCTTCTGATATAGTGATTTGACTTCTTTCAAATAAATTTCTTGTCTCATCCCTGTCCAGTAAAAGGTAACTTCAGGCCATTCTGAGAGCCCAATTCTGCTGCATTGGAAACTGAAATTTGTACTGATTTCAGAAATAGCTCAATTGGCTGCTTTTGAACAGATTGCTACTCCAAAAAATCCAGACAAAGTAGATATTGCAGCTGAATGGTGGAGTCAGACCCTGTTTAATTTGAGCTCTTGTGGATGAGAACCTCTGACAATGTTTGCATCCATGAATGACTTTAAAAAAGGAAAACTAGGTGAATCACCTCAACAAGTCTTGATAATATTAATATATTTATGTATACGTGGAAGCAATTTGTTTTTAAATGGTATCTCTAGTATCTCTGAGCATCTGACCTCTACCTTACTTCATTTTTTTTCTCTGTTTTTTCTCCTTTAAAGATATTATGAACAATACAGAAAGAAACCCAGGATGATTTTAGTCTCTGGATGTTTTATATCTGTCTTACAGTATCCTATGGATACTGAAGTACAGAATCATGTTCCATATTCATGTCTTTGTTGTACAGTAGCTTTCCGAAAGAAACGTTTGCAGCACTGCAGCTGACACAGACCCTAATAAATAATAATGAATAAAACTTTTTATGCAGTGTTTGTTTTGCAAATTTGTGTGAAATATGGTCAGCATTTAAAAATTACATTTTGCAGTATTTGCTTCCTGCCTGGTGTTCAATTGCAAGGCAATGTTTATTTATGCAATTTTTCCTAACATTAAGTTTTTTTGTTGTTGTTTTTTAATTTCTTCTTGTTGTCTGATAGTTTTCTTTTTTACTTTTTTACTTTTTCCTTTTTTTTTCCTTGAGAATACTTTCTAAACCTATGTTTGAGGATTTTTATTGAAATGTTCTTATAATTCTGATGTTTGCAGCAAACCTTTGACATTTATCACAGTAAATCTGGGTCTAGGGATATTTTATGATTTGCAGATCAAATATAGCCATGATACAGTACTGCATAAATCGTTTACTTCCTTTGACCTGCATTACTTGCCATATTATGTTCACACATAAACTCCAAAAGAACACAGATATTCAAACTTTTATTCTCCTTAAACCAGTGCTGAAACACAAGCAATTCACAGTGCACTGGGAGCAAAAGTGTAGCCAGCTTTGCCCTGTACTTGAAAGTTGGGTTCAAGGTGGGCCTGGGCACTGTGGGGACCACAACTTGGTTATTTTCTTTTTTAAATACTGGCCCAGCTGTAGCTTGGATTTAAAGCATCCTCTCTGTTCTTGCAATGCCGGGTGCCACATGGATGTGTTAGCTTGGCTTGCCCTGCAGAGTGTGTCCAGAATAGCTGGATGAGAGCTTAGGCTTGGTGTTGGGTGTTGTGCTTGAGCTCGCCTTGTATGAGCCCCTCGGGGTCCAGCCTGAAGTCACGGTGCAAATGGCACACACCATGGAACTCAGGACCCACATCACATCACATCACACTGCTGCTGTACAACACAGACGGAGCTGCAAGGAGCAGGGAGGTCACTTTGTCAAGAAGCAACTGATTTTAGGGAGGAAGTGGCAAGATATTGCAGGAATGTACATGAGCTTACACAACCTGCCTTGCCCTGAACGTAGCAAAAAAAAAACAAAACAAAAAAACAGGTGATTGTGAGGGTGAGAAAAAAAGGAAAGAAAGAATGATGTTTACACAACAGTGACATTTTTGAAAAAGCCACTTTGATAAAATATAAAAAGCAAAATTTAACTTATTTTTAGACTGATTTTGCATGCTTCTGGCTGTGAAACAAATGATCATGACAAATCACACTGTTCTCACTAATGTTTGTGGGATATCAATGCAGAAGCTGACTGCATTCAAGTGACTAAGTACACTATTTCAGCTTTGCCCCAGCAGTCAGATTCTCTATTGGTATCCTGCTGATGTTTCTTATAATACATAGATTGTGTCATACCAAGCATTTTTTTTGAGGGGGAAACATAATTCACTTTCAGAACCTCGGTTTAATCAAACAACTGCTAATATCACAATCAGTGACACTCTGCATTTGTAGATATCTCTCTTGAGAAATTAAATTGATTTTCTTTTATCTTAGCACGTAAATATCCTCAGCACACATTTTGACCCACTGTTTGCAGTGGCTCTTACTCTGAAGAATGTAGTGTTAATAGATCTTATGAAGTCAACAGTGGCAGCAGGAGTAGCATTTTGATCATTAGCTGTACTCAATTATTTCTGTTTAGCTTTCCTGTGAAATCTGTACAGGAAACTCTTTATTGTGAAATTTAATTAACATAAATGAAAATACAGAAATCTTCCATTCTTTTTTCCTGGTACATAACGTGGTTAACTTGAAACTTGTTATAGGGAAAAAAAGCATTCTGCTGTGCAGAAGTAGGTAAATTAGACATAAAACCTAGCCATCAGTTAAGTAGTTTGGGTTGCTTTATATCTGATTTTAACTAGTTCAGACCTGACCTAAAGGTTGGGGAACTCACAGAATTTAAAATGTCTCATTAACCTTAAAAGATTTTTTTTATCTCACCCTTGTTATAGCTACATATTGCACAGACAGCTTGCATTGAAATGAGGATGCTAGAACAGATCTAATGACATTAAAGAAAACTCAAACTCTTAGTTTGTTATGAAATTGACCACAGAAATGCTGTTTAGCATCATAGAATGGTTTGGGCTGGAAAGAACCTTAAAGATCACCTCATTCTTACTCCGCTGCCATGGGCAGGGACACCTTTCACCAGACCATGTTGCTCAAAACTCCATCCAACCTGGCCTTGAACACTTTCAGGGATGGAATATTCACAGTTTCTCTGGGCAACCTGTTGCAGTGCCTGACCATACTCACAGTCAAGAATTTAATAATAATGTCTAATCTAAACCTTCAGTTTGAGGCCTTTCCCCCTTGTTCTGTCATTACATGCTCTCGTGAAAAGTCCCTCACTGCCTTGCTTGTAGGCTCTCTTTACATTCTGGGAGATGCTCTAAAGTCTTCCTGGAGAGTTTTCTTCTTCCCACTGAGCAGCCCCACCTCTCTCAGCCTGTCTCCATAGGAGAGGTGCTCCAGCCCTCTGATCATTTTCATGGCCTTCTCTGGACTTGCTCCAACAGGTATATTCTTACTGTGTCAGGGGCCCAGAGCTGGACACAGTGCTCCAGGTGGGGTCTCATGAGAGGGAGTAGAGAAGCAAAATCACGTCCTTCAACCTGCTGATCCCATTTCTTTCAATGCAGCTCAGGGTATGTTTGGCTCTCGAGGATGGAAGTGCACATCGCTGCGTCATTTGAACTTCTCATTCACCAACACTCCCATGTTCTCCTCAGGGCTGCTCTCAGTCCACTCTCTTTCCAGCCTGTGTTTGTGCTTGGGATTGCCCTAACTCCTGTGCAGAGCCTTACAATTGATCTTGGTAAATTTCATGAGGTTTGTACAGGCCCACCTCTCAAGCCTGTCCTGGCTGGATGTTGTCACTTCCCTCCAGCATGTGGGAGCATGTCACTTCCCTCCAGTCTGCCCTGCGACTTGGTGTCGTTTGCTTAAAGATAAATGATGCCTCAAATTTTTTTGACCTATCTGAAATGTATCTCACTCCACTGGCTTTCACTGGTTATATAATTTATTTGGTTCTGAGGAAAGATTAACCTTTAATTGCTTTCTTTAGCAGCATTTAGTAAACAGGCTGATAGCATGGAGATGATCTATGCAAACAGCAAAGAAGGATTTCTTCAACCCATGTTGCCATGACAATTTAGATTTTTCTTGTCAACTCCTGAGAAGCTTCAAAGTAATTTCTTTAAAGCAATGAATCAGGGGATATTTTGGAAATTGAAGTTGCTCTCTTTTTCAAATTTAGTATCATTTAACACAGTGAGGGGCCTGACCCAAAAGATTGCAAGATCTGCAAACAAGAACTATTGCAAAAAATATAACATCATGGAACTCTTTTGGTGGATCTCTGATGATTTACATCAGCAGCTGAAGCTGACATCTGAAGCTGACTTCAGATGCATTATCAAGTGACTTAGATTTTGTTTATTAACTGTATGATAATAATAAATAGTTATCATAAAATAAGAATGGATAATGAATACTGGAGAGCCCAGCTTATAGCTGTCAATTTGATCCTTATGATGGTATTTTATCTTGCAATTATTTTGAGGTAATTAGATTACAAAGGGATTGTAGAACAAAGATGGACTAAAGATTTTATTTTTGTTACAGTTGCAATTATAACATTAGTTCAAATAATGGGAAATGAATTCAAAAGGCTGTTGTCCTCATATTTAAATTGCTATCTCCTGTACAATATTATTAGGAATCAAACTGAATTTCCCTATTGTTATTTGTTTTAATTGAAATAGACTGTTTTGAAAAAGAACTAAAAGTAGTCCAAACTAATTTAATTTAATTCCTAAGAAATAAATTACTGGCTTAATGGGTTATTTCATAGGTTGCTGTTAGCACTGATGAAAACATGGTAAATTGAAAAAAGATAATGTGAAATGCTGTTTCTGCTGGGAAAATACATTTCTCTGTATAGAAGACAAGAAAAGTAACTCAGTAATCATTTTCTTTTTAAAATGTTCCTGGCAGATGATGGTCACCGTGTTGGTGTAGTTTGTTTACTGCTTTACAATAGATTTGAGATGAGTCATATCACATTAGAAGAAAAATTGAGAAGTTGTTTTGTCAAAGTGAATTCTGTTTTCCTTTTTTGTCATATATACTCAAATTACTGGTTCTCTTTAAACAGAGACACCTAATTGATTTTTTATAAGTGCTTATTCTTGTTGCATCCATAAATCTGAGTTCCTGGAGTTAGAAATGGTAAATGCAGATATATCCTTTCTATATATGGAATAAGGTGACTGAGCTGGAGCCTTCTGTCAGTTCACCTCATGCATCTCCTTTACACTATTTTATTTTCATGCTAGTTTGAGCCACCGTAATTTCAACATCTACAAGCACGGTTGTTTTTCTCAGGCCTTTCTATCCTCTTGACTTCAGAATGGGAGCTGTGGGAGCTGACTTAAAAAGGACTATAAGATGGGTTCTCAAGGTTTCATGTTGTATAGAGATTTCTTATTTCCTTACTGACTTTGTAAGTCCACTTTAACAGTAATGCATCTCAGTTTATCCACAGAGTTAGGGAAAATGATACTTATCAAAATATTCAGTAAAGAAACAGATTTGTGGTTCGAGTACTTATGATACATAAGATGCTAGGCATTCAAAGGAAAAACAACCTTTTTTTTCAAAAATATTTGATGGAAGAGAAGATACATTTGTTGAATAATAGAACATGGGCATACTGAACAAGAAAATGTGCCTGAGCTCATTCTACCTGCAGAACAAGCTCTAGTACTAAGTTTAAGGATGCTGGGAAGAGGGCAGAAGGTACTGTTTGCAGTCAAGGGCCTAGTGCCAAATACCTGCATTTCCCACTGCCACAAGAGAAAATTACAGATCTCAACACTTTTGAACATATAGAAATTTGTGCTGTACTTAACTATTACACTTGAGAATCTTCAGAATCTGAATGCAATAGAATGCTGTAAAGGGAATGAATAGACAACCATATTAAGCATTTATATCCTAGGTAGTGTCTGAATTAAGCAAAGTTTCCAAACCTATCAGTGTTGTGTTATTGTTTTAGGAAGAAAAATTCCTCAAGAGTAATTGAAATTTTTCTTTAAAACTGCTGGATTTAAGTAATTCTGTGTATTGAAACAACAACCACAACAGGATAAAAAACCAAAAAACAAGAACAAAAAAACAACAAACCAAAACCGAAAACCCAAACTAACAAAAACCCCAAAACAAATGAAAAACCAACCTGAGTCTGATGTAGCCAGCAACAAAACATTTGTGATTACAAAGCAAACAAAAATCAGAATTTGGAGTGAAGCCGACTCAAACACTACTGTCTATACTACATAATGGAGGCTGTTGTCCATGGACAGAATTAAAAACAATCATTTTCACCTCCACTTATATTTCCTTTATGAGTATTCATCATTTTTACATTTATCCTCCATTGATGGCAACTAAGTACAGTTCCTTGTGGCTCCTTTTTTTAATTCTAAAAGCCAGGCTGTTTGTAAGTGGTGGGCAGGCTGTGGTGGAAGAAAAGTATCTACCCAGTTTTACCTCTGTGGAATACGTACTAAACTTTTTTTGATATTGTGCATCGCTCTGCAGACCATATTTGCAGGATGAATATATTTATGTAAATACTTTGATTGTGCTTTGTCACCGTATCGGTTTTGTGTGGCCAGGTTTTGGTAGTTGGGATGCTACAGGGGGTGGGGTTTCTAGAAGCTTCTCCCAATAGAGCCAATGCTAGCTGGTTCCAAGACAAACCCACTGCTGGCCAAAGCTGAGCCCACCAGCAGTAATGATAGAACCTCTCAGAGAAAACAGTAAAGAAGAGAGAAATAACCTGTGCAATGGCAGCTACAGCTGGGAGAGAGCAGTGAGAATGTGGGAGAGGAGCTACTGCAGGCACCCAGATCACTAAAGAAGGAAGGGTAGGAAGTGCTCCAGGTGCCAGAGGTTCCCCTGCAGTATGTGGTGCAGACCATGATGAAGCCTCTGTGCCCCTGCAGCCACGGAGGTACATGGGGGAGCATGGAGGAGACCTCTGCCAGAGCAGGTGGATGCCTGAAGCAGGCTATGACCCTGTTGGAAGCCCACACTGGAACAGGCTCCTGGAAGAACCTGTGAACCCATGGGAAGAGTAGCCCACACTGGAGTAGGTTTGCTGGCAGGACTTTGGATCCCACAGAGGACCCGTGCTGGAGCAGCCCGTTCCTTAAGGACTGCACCCCATGGAAGGGACCCATGCTGGAGCAGTTTGTGAAGAAGTGCAGCTCATGGCAAGGACTCATATGGGAGAAGTTTATGGAGGACTGTTGCCTGTGGGAGGGATCACATGTGGAGCAAGGGAAGAGTGTGAGTCCTCCTCCTGAGGAGGAAGGAACGGCAAAGACTAATCTTTGATGAACTGACTGTAATCCTCATTCCCTGTCCCACTGCACTGTTAGAGGGAGGATGTGGAGAGAATATCAGGGCTGAATTTGTGCCCTAGGAGAAGGGAGGGGTTGGGGGGATGGTGTTTTAAGAGTTGGGTTTATTTCTCATTATCTTACTCTGATTTGATTGTTAATAAATTAAACTAATTTCCCTGAGTGGAGTCTGTTTTGCCTATGAAAGTAACTGGTGGATGATTTCTGCATGTCCTTATCTCAATCCATGAACCTTCCATTATATTTTCCCTCACATGTCCAGATGAGGCTGGGAGCAATAGAGCAGCTTTGGTGGAAACTCCATCCAGCCAGGGCCAACCTAGTGCAGTCACATAACACTGGCATTTGCAGGTACAGGTAAATCAGAAGCATTTGTGCACTGTTTCAACAGCAGATCCACTCATGCTGCTGTTGTCTTAGGTGTTGTCCAAAATGTGTATGAGAATCAGGTCCCCTGAGGGTAAAAACTCAATTAAAAGAAGAAACTACTCTTTGATTCTAGGATAATGTACTGCCCAATATAAAAAATGAGTCACTGTGATGACAGACTGTGTCAGGTAAAAGATGAGCATTCAGCATAGACAGCTGATGGAAACTATTGTTATATTTCATTGACATATTCTTCAATAGTGCCACTGAAGAAGATAAGATATCTTTAAAAAGAAGCTACATATGAAAAAATACGACAGCACTTAATGGGATTTTCAGTCAGGAATATTTTACTTCTTAAAATCAATACCTACTCTTGTGATTTGCCCTCTTCCACTCAATTTTTTTTCTAGGATACTTTGTCCATGATTACATTTATTCCTTAAGTCTGTTAGGCAGTGATGTGGGTGTAATTTATTAACTTGCTTTATGGTATATCCCACAGTATGGGGATCTACGATACAAAGGATTATATGGGCATAGAAACAGGAAAGGGACAACGTGGACAGCATTGTGACAGGAAACTCAAGTCTGGGAAATGTTATTTCTTGCATATTGAGTATTAAACAAAACCCCTTATCTTCTGAAACTCAGGCCATAGGAGCTTCATGCTGGCCTGTATTTTATAGATGACGTAGCTCAGATTAGTTCTCTTGTAACCATCAATCACTACTCAGGGTTTTTCATGATTTCCATTGCTGGCATTTATTTTACTGGAGATCAGTCAGCTTCCCTTTTTGCCACCAGTAACACAGGAATACTGATGTAGTCCTACTAAGCAAAACTGGTAGTATATTTGAAAATTTGAAGCATTTTCTGGCAATAGCCGTCAGTGAAAGTTCTGGTGGCAGTGCTTTGAAGGTCTGATGTGGTCTCAAATAGTTGCTGGTGCTCCCATGGTAATTCAGCTGCTAGGCTGATATAGGCTTTATGCTGACGTGCTGAAAACCACAGTTTTTAACTTGTAGGACTGGCAGGGCTGGCACTATCAGTTTTGCATAATTAAACACTATTTCTCTTTCTTCTTCCCCTACTGTTTCTTTAAAATTTTCCTTTTGCTGAACTTATCTTTCTTGTTCCAGTCACTCTATTATTTCCTCTTTTGCTGAATGAGTATGTCTTCTTTATTATTCCCCAACATGGTTGTTTAAAATTCTCAAGGAAGAAAATGCCCAGGGTCTAATCTGTGGTGACTCCTGCACTGGGGGCAACCAGCACAATGGGCACAGGGCACTCTTAAGACCTGAAGAATTAAGTCAGGGACATAAACTATGCCCAGATTTTGTGTATGTCCTATGAATTTGGTTAAGTTTCTGTCTTCACATATTTAAAAATGCAAAAAAGTGTCACATCAAATCAGACCAAAATAACCTCTCTCTGACAATGGCCATTAGCAAATGCATAGGAAAAATACAGGAAGCAAGATATAGACAGGCTTGTATTTTAGCAGCCTCTGGCCAGTTTAGAGAACTCTTAGCCAGAGGTTGCATCTATGTTCAACATCCATCAACAGATTTAACCTTCATGAATCTGTTCTTGAACCTATTCATAATTCAGACTACCACACTATTTTCTGACAATATGTTTTACAATTTAATTCCTGCTGTGTGGAAAAACACTGCATTTTGCTTGTTTTGAAGCTTCTACCTGCTCATTTCACTGAACAATTCCAGCTCTTCAGAAATACTTCACCCAGCAAACAACTTTGCATCTGATAGATAGGAAGGATTTATGTGAATCAGTAAATTGCATACTTTTCCCATGTAAATGCAAAAAATCTATATGGATATTTAGAGTACCTAAGTTCAATCAATACTAATGCATGATTCCCAAGTGCATTTCTCGTAATTTTTAATGATTATGATATTGTAGTCAGTACTGCTGATGCACTTAAAAGAATAATAGTCTGTGTTTCATTTCAAACAGACAACTCCCTTTGTCCTCCAATCATATTACCTAGTTTTTATTCTTATAAAAATATTTTGTTGTTTTCTTTCCATAAATAGTAAAGACTGCCTGGTGACCATCTGGATGACTGCAATGTTTAACATTTTGCCCTATGAGAGATTTCTGGAGTAATAACAGAGAAAATGCTTGGAAAATTAGGTCTTGGTGGGAAATGAATACATCAAACCAGGTGCTTAGGGATGTAAGCACCTCGCCCACTGATGTTGACCTCCATGGAGTGTGTTCAGTACCTCAATGATAATATAAGGTGCACTAAATAGTAGCTTCATCTTCCATATCTGCCGTTTGTCCCTCTGTGGTCCAGTGTTTCACTTGTCACAAGTCATATCTTGATGGTGTTCTCTTTCCTGGGACAATAAGGAAAAAGCATGGTGAAAACTGGTGTGGGAAAACTGGTGTGGGAAATCTGAATGATGGGATCTGCTGAAGGACTGGGTTTCTGTGAAGGTGAGGGAAATGTTGCAAGAATTTCTGGTAGAAAAGGTTTAAGAAGACGTCCATTATACTGCAAACACTGAAACCACTTCAGCCTTATAAATCAATTAATTTACCCCCTCACAAGACCCAGATCTAAAACAAATTGTGAAAAAAATAAACACACAAAAACCATTGAAAATTCTTCCCCTAGATAGATACTTAGCTCAAAACTTAAAACATGCAAGGTATTCTGTGAGCTCAAATCCATGTCTCCTGTTGCAGTTTCATGTTAAAAAAAAATGTTACTGTCTGAAAAAAAATGTTTCTCTTGTTGCCTAAGACAGCAGCCTTCCTACATGCATTTCAGATGACTATAAAGGATGTACAGAGATCCTATAAAGGATTTTGACTTTGCCTTTTATTCTACCTCTTCCTCTCAGGACTGTCAGTGGAAAAAACAATCAGCATCATAAAAAACAAAACACAGTGATGCAAATAAATACACAGCAAGAGTATAGCTGACCAGTGTGAACAAGAGAGCATGAGATAGAAGAAACGAGACTGTCTTTAATATTAGCAAGTCTTCCATAACTGTTCTTTCTCTTTCATTGTGAAAAGAGAACATTTCATCTCATTTCCATAGAGGAGAAATTTCTGAATATTTTTGACAGAGTCTATTTAGGAAAGGAAGGCATTAATTACTCTTTCCCTGTGCAAAGAAAACAATTGCATATCTTTTGAGAAGGGACAAGAGCCCAGGTTAGTGGGCACAGTGTAATGCATGTACCTGAAAATTTCAGAAAATAAAAAAACTTGGTAATTATTCTAATACAATATAATGGAATGTATAAATTCAAGAGCTAGATCTGAGATGTTCTGAACTCTTGAATTCCTAATTTATTTAATGGATATTATGGACACTCTGTGGTAAATAAATACACAGAAGAATTTAAACATCAGGTTTTCCCTTTATTGTGAAGATATTTACATCTAGTACTTGGATTTTACGGAACTACCACTCAACAGCTGCTTTAACCCCAAAACCAGACAAATTTACACAGGCTATTTTCCATTAGAAAATATCCTTTGAGCCTAAAATTACATTTCTTGGCATACTCAGAATGGTTGCATGCTGTGTCAGTTTGTATAGAACTGTTATTGAACAGTCATTGTAATCTTCAATATAGATGGTCTTCCACAGGAATAAAACAGCTTGGCTGTCTTTAAGTGCACCTGCCAACTTTGGCCTTATATAAGATATTTCTAGGGGTGGAAGTGGTGCCCTCTTACTTTCCCACAGTAGAGAGAGTATTTTAACAGCTGGAGTGCTCAGCTACCTTGTGAAAAATCTACATTCATCTACCTCTTTCCTTACAAAATTAAAGCCTGTCTTGTCCTCTTTTTTTTTTTTTTTTCTTGGCATATACTGTGACTGCCATAGGCTCTCCTTTGGTGGGGCCATGAAGGTTTCCAGTTAAAGTTTCCTTTAGTAGTAGAAGATTTGGGTTCCAAACCTTGCTTAAAGGAAATCAATATTAAATATTAAAAAAGCTGCTGGAACAGGAACTGGACACCTACTGGTCCCCTCTTACATGAAGGGCATTAATCACCACATCAGAGTCATGCTTCTGGAGGGGTTTCTGTCTTGCTCAGTGAATACTCAATTATTCTATGAAAAGTGGAATTGCAAGTAGTCAACTTGGAATACTTCTTTGAGCTTCCTTTGCCAGTAAGCACCTAAAAGATAAGTGCTGCAAAACCTACTTTTAGCTCATTTCTGGAAATAATCAATAGCTTTTATCACTAGGGACTTAACAACCACCATGTTATGCCCATCATATAAATCTACAGTCTTATAAAGAGAGGTAAGCTATTATCATGAAGATGGATTAATTTGTCCCATGGTTCATATTTATTTAAAACCTAAGCAATTTTTTTTTTCTAATAAAAAGTCTGCAATGCCACTTAATTTATATCTGCCACATCTCTGCTGGAATAATCATTGTTATTTGAGAGATAAAATTTAGGTCTGGATGTAACACTCCCCTTTGATATTTGCATGCATTAGTCCTAGGGTGCCCAGTTACCTTGGCAATGAATGTGGTGTAAATACATGTGTGTACATATGTTTCAGAGACAGAGACAGAACTGGATGATTTGAAGCTCTTGGGGAGACAGTACCATAGTTACCATTCACTATTCTCCCCATTTTGTCCATTTTTCTAATAATGCAAAAAACTTTCCCTTTGTTCATAAGTGTGGCAGTTCCAGCAAGTTCCTGCCACACAGCATGATGCCATGCTGGAGCACTTCACCCCAACCCACTGATGTTTAGCAGCTCAAATCCATGACCTTGAACTTCCACCAGGGTTTTCTAAGACACTCGAGTGATGTGCTGGCAGTGTATTCCCTCACTTATCAAATGCAACATTACATGGATTTTCACCTCAAGACACAAGGAGTCATGTAATTGAGACTGGAGGACACAGATGTGTAAATTTAGCACCAAGGCCATTTCCCTCAGATTGACACATTGCGTTCTGCCTCCCTGTAAACAGAAGAATACATTTAGAAAAGCTTTTGATAGCTATTTGATGTGCTAAGGAGTAGGGCACTCTGGAAAGTTCTTCCCCACCACCATGAATCTAATGTGACCTAAATATTTTTAATTTTACCACTCTGTATTGACAATGAGTTTGTTCTGTTTTACTACTATGTAGTAAAATGGCACATACAAATTGGCACATACCAAAAAAAAAACAAACCAAAAAAAAAAACCAAAAAAAACCCCACACCACAACAAAAAACCCCATGATTTTGTGATATCTGGGATCTTTTCCAACAAAACCAGTTTTGAAAATCAAAAATTTAAACAGCTAGTAAGGAACCCAGAGGGACAGAAGTCTATTTACTGAGACAATTTAAACTAGATCTATCTAGGAATTTTTTTTTTTCAGATTGTTAAAAGGACGTAAATCTTAAAAAAAGTAGAAACTGTACATGAGTGAATTTAACAAGGGTTGTGGGGAATTAAACTGCCATAAGGAAGTGTAAAAGAACAGCTTGAAAATCAGTTTGATTAAGGATAACTAACATAGATTCAGTCAGGGGAGGTCATGCTTAACTAACCTGACGGAGTTCTTTGAAGATTTTACTGCCACTGTAGATGAGGGAAATTCAATGGATGTAATCCACTTGTAAGCTTTGACAAGGCACCACATCTGAGATTAATGGCTAAGAGAAATCATCATGGAAGTAAAGAAACTGTGGGATGGAAAACTAACTTAACTAGGCCACAAAGGGAAAATCTGGACATAGTTTCTGACGATTCAATGTTGGGCCTTCTGTTATTCATGATTATGTGTGTCTGAATGTAAGTGGAAGGGGGGGAGGGTAGAATTTGTAGCTTATGTGGAATCTAAAATCATAGCAAGAAGTGCAGAGCAATATGCTCACATTCAAAAGGTGTTGTATGCTCTATATAATTTGTTTAGCAAAAAATCCCCAGAATTTTGCTGGGAAAATGCAGAATAATTAATACAGAAATACAAAACCACAGTACCAGATATTCACTAAATAAAACAGTCATCCAATATACTAAACAAGAAAATGAATTAGGAATTATTAAGGATATAAACTGAAGTCATCAGCCCAGAGGAAAGCAGCATTTTAAAATACCAAGATGCAAAGACATTATAGAACACAGAAAACATTTTCATGTTGGCATTCATTGTATGGAAACAAAAGATGTAAGATCCCAGTAACTGTGAAGAATGTTGCAGAACCTCGGGGTTTTTTATTGTAAACCAGGAAAATATATGATGTTTTCATCATAATAGGACTCAGGCATTCTAGTGAAAATTAAGGTACTATTCTCTTAGGCTAGTACTAATGGGAGAGAGAACCTTTCTGTACCAAGGAGCTTATAATAAAAAAGGTTAACTATACAGGCAAGGGGAAAAAAAGACACAAAGAACACAATAATTTATCCAAAGAAGGTATGTGTCTAAATTTTGATCTAGGGCTCATATTTTGAGTCCCAAGTCAACATTTTATATAATGAGCTACATTATTCCTTTGTAGGTCTAAGGGTTTTGCTTAACATGAGGTAGAAAACCTAGGTGATTACCTTTTTTATACATATATATAAGCTTAGAAATAGAAAATTCTTATTCTCCTTTTATTCAGGGCTTAACCTTAGCCACTGATTTCACATAGCTCTACTTAAATCTAATAAAGATTAGATTAAATTCTCAAGGAATCTTTACATTCCTTCCTAACTATCTGAGTTCCAGAGTAAAAAGTACATATTCATTATTGAAGGAAAATAAGTAATATATACACAAATAAGTTCAGTAAACATTTGGTTTTATGTGAGAAAAATGAGAAAAACAAAATTAACAAAATTTGACTGAAATGTTTATTTTTTGTTAAAATATTTTTTATTCATTATGACTTATGCTCTCAAGTCTTCTAGGAAGTAGAATTGTTCTCAGAAAATCACTGTTTCCCCCTAGTTATGGAAAGTTTCTTTGCTATATGACTCAGACCTTTTAAGTTCATATATTTAATCTTTTCTTTTCATACATATATTCACTCTTACAGCTAGGGCTATATCCCAAACCAGGCTTTGCTATTACAGCACTGGAGCCCTGGTGTCTAACCTCCAAACATCTGGTCACAAAACCTGAAATTACAAGTCTGTGAGCTTTATTTCTTATTGGGGGAAAACCTAGGCATCTTGCAATAAAATCATAAATAGGCACTAGGCAGGGTGTTTGTAGACATAATAGATACAATAGATTGTAGATACAGTATCCTCTATCCTTTTCTCCTCTAGAAATATTTACCTGTGCAAAGGAGATCCTTCTTTACTACTCGATCTACTGCTTCCACATCTTCCTAGCTATCCTCTTCCTAAACCATCAGACAAGCAATCTTCATTTGAATTTTAAGATTTGATAACGCAGAGGGTCTTCCCTGTTTCTCGCTCTGTTCAGAGCAATGCACTTACAGCTCCAGCACCCTCATTGCTTCAGCACCTCCCTCTCTAAGGACAGAGGGAACAGAAAGTGTCTACATTGGGTAACCCTTCTTACAAGCCCAAGCAGAGGCAGGCAGTGTTAACATCTCCACACAATGTACATTCAGTGACTATGCCTGTACACCAGATTGCATGAAATCTCACTCCAAGGCTGACCATTCTTCACTTTGATAGCACATGAGATCCAGTCTGGTGGTAACTGTAGATCCTGGTCCCAAACATCATCTTTTTCTTTATATAGTTTAGGCTCATGTGAGATGCTACTGATCTAGTCTAAGCAATTTTTATTCAGCGTGACTTTTGCAGCGAGAGCATGAGTCAAGGAAGATATTTATGGCCTTAGTTCAGTAATGGTTCTGAACTGACTCACCTACTGTAGCTGTTGTAGCCACTATTAAGGAGTTCACTGTCCATAGGGAAAGATGCTGTCTGAAGGCAAGGAACTCCCAGAAACTTGGGTCAAGGGCATTTTCTGTGTCTGTCTCATCTCATGTCCATCCTGAATATATACATATATAAGGTCAGGGGACACAGATATCTTTTAGAGCTTGTTTCACTGAGATGAAAACAGTTCAAAACTGATGCAGTTGATTTGGGAGAAAATAACAGTATCCTACTGATCTGGTCAGATTCCATGGAAGGTTTGGGACTGTAAAGCACCCTATAAAGAGTTTTTACACTTGATATATGAAAGCCATTGGGAAAAGCTCAAGCCTCATTTAATTTAGGTGCTGCAACGTTGAGGCAGAAATTGTTTCAAGTTACAGAGTTGGAGACTTGTTCCATCTAAGCCCTCACCTTGTTTTCAGCAAAGAGGGTGCTACCCTGCTTGTTCAGGGGTGCAGGGCAGTACCTCCAGAGCCCATGAAGTGGGCAGAGGCAGCACTGCCACACAACATCCTGGGCCCAGTGGGAAGGGTGCAGGGCTGGCAGGCAGAGGCCAATGGGGCACCAGCAGCCTGGGATGCTCCTTTCCTCCCTCCCTGCTCTGACATGCAAAGTCCAAGGGTGCCTGCAGGTGTGACTGCTGTGAAAGACAAGAACCTGATTTCTAAATAGTCAGCTTGGCTTTTGACTTTACTGTAGATACAACTGGAGTCTTTGAAATGATCTTTCTCAAGCATAAAAAAGTGCATTTAAAATTTTCTGATTAGATAATAAGTAGTCCTTTTCTGAACCAAAAAGAAATCCAGGTTAACATCTTGCAGATAAGTTTATATAGAACACTGGCAGCAAAAGCTGTTTCTTGAAAAGAAGAAAATGAGTACATTTACTTGATGCAGGGTGTTATAGCTGAGTCAAGAAAAGGCATAATCTTTTCTGTTTACCATTTCTTTCTCTATGTATTTATTCTGTTAACACTGAATTCAAGCAAAACATTTCTTTTCTTTATAAATGTCTTGAGAATATCACCTGTGTTAGGCAGCTTATTAAACATTTGCTGCTCAAAACACACAGGTTTAGAGATCTGCCTTAGATATTTATATAAAAGAAGGCAAATGACTTTCAGGTCATGCTCACCAACCATATTTAATTAAAAAACAAAGCTGATAAATTGTTTTCTGTGGCAAGACAGCACAAATGTAAAATCAGATTTCAAGCGAAGAGATCTGTTTATGTGACGGCTTTCCTGGATTTTCAGTTAATATTCTTAAAGAAATGAGCAGCTGAAAAAGTTATAAAACCATAGTATATTTATTACTTCACTTTACCTAGCAAGGTCCTTACGCTTTTGTAACTCATAAAAGCAAAGGTATCACCACAGGTTTGTTTAAGGACCAGAAGGTAATAAAATCTCACAGCCATCCTGCATGTCAGAGTTTCTATAATTTCCAAAACATGATCGATCACCAACAAAGATTTGCTGTGCATTTTGTGTGATCTATCCAGACATGAATTTTTATTTTAGAAATCACTTAATTTATTTCTAAGTTGTATCCACTGATCCTACAACAATTCCAACAGTTTCAGACATGCTATATTCATATGATGTGTGTAACTTTTTAGTTTGAGAGTGAAAAAACCCACCCAAAAATGGTTGAAGTGGAGCTATTGATTGGTTTCAGAAAATACTGCTATTACCCTGTCTATTTTCTCTTATGGGTTTTATTAAGATAACAGAATTTCACTGGGTATGATATGACAGACTGGGTCAGATACCAAACAATTGCAAAGTACAAAGGTGAGATTCCAGAGGGAAAAGTATGCTTACCAACTTGTTACCTTTTCACACACATTTAAAAGTTCACTTACTGGATAAAAAAGCAAACGTTTTGACCACTCTCTACAGAGAGCAGCAACAGTGTCTTGTGGAGCCTGATGGACAGTGAAGTAAATTTTTTAAACATAGGATTTAGTGGTTATAAAATGTTAATCCATCTGGGTGGCCTAAGCATCAAAATCTTACTTTCAAAGTGATTTGGACATTAAGAGCAAGTCCGGTTAAAGGATTCAAGTGCTACAATGAGTAGAATCAAAATACTCTCCCCAGGCATCAGACTCCCTACATTTGTGTAGGGAGCATCAGATGCCTCTGAACAGACCCAAAGAGCAGTGGACTGAATGGGCCACGTCTAGCAGACACCAATTAGAGAATATTTTGGTCTCTCAGAACATCAGAGAATCACAATCCTTTTTTACAAGTCAGTTACAGAAACTTCTCCTGAATCAGGATGCCTGAATGCTTTCTTCACAGAAAACCAGTCAAGGGCACTTTTTAGAGATTATTATCAGAAGAGGAGGGAGTAATAGTGTAATCTTTACACAAAGTGGATTATTTGCAGAATATTCCAAATACAGTTTCTTTTTGCCATAATAGATTTATATCTATATTTCTCATTCCCATAGAAGTTATTCTAACCATTAATCTCAGGCTGAGAGTTGTGCTGTGGTTTGTGCTTCCCATGAAAATTTTTTCATTGTGCAGAACAGAATTGAAGATACCTTGGCTCAGTGAGGCGCATCTAGAAGTTTAAGAACTCATGTGGCAAGAATGTTTTTTTTTAACAAATAATTATGGTTCTTAAGAAAGAAATAAGTCTTGGCAGAACAACTGAACAACTGAATCTTAGCTTTTCCCATTCCTGAATAGATGTCCAGGTTACCAGATTACATTTTCTCATGTCATTCACTTTGCCAAGAGAAGACTGTCTATGTATGCCATACAAACTTAGTCAACTTCAAAAGGAGGGGCTGAGGACACACACTGTGTTCAGGACACCAGTAAAATGAAGAGATATGGATTTGAACCTCTCTGCCAAAGGGCTGATGTCCTGGCTGGATAGTGCTCTAACACCAGTGAGAAACTGCCTTTATATTGTGTTCAGTCTGATCTGTTGAAATGCTCTAACAGCACTCATTAGATGGTATCTCTCACCTAGCATGGATGGATATAGATCCTCTATATTCGCATATGCTTTGAGATGGCCAGTATTAAAATATACTTTTATATTTTAGACCAGTATATGCTTGGGATGCTCTCATGAGGAAAATATGGTGCCTAGAGGTGAGTTTTCAGCAAAGTAATCCTTTGCCCTCATACTAGTGATTAAGACCCTCTGTGGAGTTAATCTTTTAATATTCTAATGACTTTTAATCAGTTTTTCATAGAATTATAGAATGGTTTGAGTGGGAAGAGACCTTAAGGATCATTTAATTCCAACTCCACTGCCAGGGGCAGGGAACCTTTCACTAGACCAGGTTGCTCAAAGCCCCATCCAAGCTGGCTTTTAACACTTCGAAAGGATGGGGCACCCACATCTTCTCTGAGCAACCTATTCCAATGCTTCATCACCCTCAGAGTTTTTAAAAGTTTTATTTCTTTTGAGTCTAGGATTTGCTAAATAGTATTTATTTTAGCAATCTACATTATTTATTTTTTTAGACATCAGCCCAAGTAGCTAGCAAATCAAACTATTAACTTCTTACCACTGTTTCAATATGCATTAATATTGCAAATTAATGGGTGTAGCTGAAAATAATGAGCTCCGTTGATGTCAGTGACTCAATATCATGTATTAACAATGGCCTGCTTGATATACATCAGACCAAGTTAAAAGTTTTTATGAGATTTTTTTTTCTGCTTACCTTAGTTTTGTGTATAAGTATTCTAGGAATGTAAATTACTCAGCCTACCTTTACATTTTTAATAGAATCTTTATAGTTTTTAAATTGGAGTTGATATTATGATTTTGCAATGTGAATCATCACAGCACTCTAAGAAACTGCCCATTAGCTAACCTGAGGCAACTGAATACCTTAGTTTACCCCAAATATGAGTTCAAGCTGTAGATCAATACAGATCAGCTTCTCTAAGACTCTTTGAGAGTACATACAGGATAGTGATAACTTGGCTGATGTGGGAGTGATTTTTAAACTTATTGTAACTTAATCAAATCTTCACTTCTCAGGTTGCACAATGATCAAGGCATTGTACTTATCCCCTTATCTTGTGCTAAGTGCCATCCATATTTAGTAACAGTATTATTAACAAGAGCAACGTATCATTATTGCACATGCAGCATCTTAGCTCTTTGTATTTGATTCCTTTGCTGAAGTTATTTCAAGGCAGGGAGGCAGATTTCTGTGGGCACGCTGCAAGAATGCATGCTCCTTTCATGTAGCCTCATGGAAGCCTGGCATGGGATGTCACACGTATATGGCATGACCCACAGCAGAGAAAGAAAAAGTCTAAGCAAAAATGTAAGGGGAAGATTTTAAAGGACAAAAAGCTCTCCTATGATTTTAGCAGGAATATATTTGAAAATCCTTTCACAAATTCAAGCTTTTTTTTTTTCCCTGCACATTATGATTCTTAGCACAGGTTGCTACACTACCTTATACTAGAAAGACAGCTCTCATTTGATTCAAATTTTCTGACGCCCAGCCTATTTTCTATGAGAAAAATAATTGTCGCTTCATTTCCAGTTTCCCCCTCCAGCCAAAGAAACAATCACCTTGAGGAGCATGACTGTGGTCAGCACTGTGAAGATCTCTATGCTCACTGCTAATTACTGTATTTGTGATTGCTGACCATACTGCATTTGCCAAGAAGTGACTTACAGTATATTGAGTGTGTTGATATCTAAAAGCCAGCCCTCCAGCCTGTAGGGCCAGTAGAAATGGTAGAGACAGTAACTTACCCAGCACTCCAATTAAGCACACTGTACTATTATCTGATTGTCTTTTATGTGTCTCTTGTTTTAACTCTTCAGTCACTCTGACAAGCACATTTGAACCGAGTAAGATGATTTTGACAGTTAGAATGATAATGTAGAAAATCTAAGACTGCCAGGATGAAAAGCAGCATGTAGTACTCATGCACTACTTTTATCCCATCTCTTCAAAGAAATCAGAAATGATCATGTCTTTTTTTGTTCATTATTCTACGTACATTACCAGGCTGCTTTTGATTTTTCTGCATTTATATGTAATATATGCAATAATTGGTATTAATGCTAACAATTGTTAATAACTGTTACTATCGTGACAGAGTTTATGCTAGGTGAACTCGTTTCATATTCTTTTTTAACAGCACTGATCATAAGGAATCCAGTCAGTATTCATTCTAAAAGCAATAATCATAAAAAATTCATTTGCTATTCATATGGATGTCACAGGTGTTTCCATAGGACTTATGCTAACTGCAATTTTAGGATTCTTCAGTGAATACTTACACAAAGATTGGTTTGGACAGGATCTCCCAGCTGGCTGATTTAGCTTTGGCTATATGGAAGCAGAGCTCAATAGATGTGAGGGTTTGTACACCAAGATCTTTAACAATAATAGGTTTCATTTTACGTGACATTTTCTAGTACCCGGATCTTGAAGTCTATGTGTTTAGCCATTGATCAGCCATGGAGCTTCATGGAGGTGAGATCCATTTTCAGACATAGTCTTCACACTTCTGCAGAGACTCCAGAGTTAGAAATATTTTTGGCATCACTTGCAACGGCAGAACAGGATACTTACAAGAAAATGTGAGGCTAAATTGTGCAAAGGAGAAAAAAAAAGATATATTTCTGACTAACAGTGATTCAGAATATACTAAAATTGTGTAGATTAAACACATTTATAATCAGACTATTAACGAAAAGATTCACAACTGAATTAATAAATCATATTTTATTATTCTAACATAAAAGATACCTGGTATTAGGCATAAATATGTGTAATAAAGCCTTCTGCTTATGTGTTATGAACAGCAGTTCTTTTAATATTAAAAGTGAATCCATATGGGTTATTTGACATGTAAAATATTAACTTTTATAGCAAGAATGCAAATGAGAGTCTCAGCACTAATTATAGCTGCAGATCCCACTCAGGAATGAGGCTCTGTGTGACTAATGATTTCAGCAAAATGGAGAAATGGCCTGCTTCCCTCAAGAGGCAGCATATCTTAGCTCCCTCTCCTCCCTCTGGAACCCTTCAAAATTCTCAGCATGTCTCAGTACAGTACCTAATGTGCATGCTGCTTCCAGGAACTGGCTCCTACAAACAGGTCACCAGCTTCATGTTTTTATAGATAGTTTTATATAACTGTCTCTAGAGAGGAGAAAAAGTTATTTCATATTTATCCAGAAAAATGTAATTTCAGAAGATAGTCTTATTTTGATTGGCCGTTCCAAATATCTCATTTCTATTTCTTTCATTAATGAGACAAACATATTGGATTTTGATATAGGATGGTCTGATTGCTCTGCCATGAATTTTTCACAATATTTTTCCCCTGTTAGCTTTTTTGCACAGAAGAATAGGATGTTCTTTTTAAGAGGAAAACCCTACCAAATCTAGCTTTTGTTGTTATTCTTTGCTTTCCACATGCAATTTTCTGATAAACATGTATTGAGATAACAGCAGTGACTCTTACCCAAGCCTGTCCTTGTTATTCCTGAAATGGCCAGAGAGTTCAGTGGAAAGTAAAAACGAACTGCTAATTCTTGTCAAAATACATATATATATATATATTTATGGTATGTTCCTGTTCGAAAATTGTTCTTACCTGAGCTACTTACTGGTCTTCTGTATGAACAAGCATGAGACTGTACTCAGCTGGAATAACCTCTAATGTGTTCATATTTTTCTCAATTTTATTATCCTTTATAAATAAAATTTTAGAAAAAACATGCTTAAGAAATACGCTGTTAGAAATATGATGAAAAAACAATTATTGAATAGTATCATTGGTGGTTTAAACTATCATATAATTGTCTTATAATAATAAAACATACATGCAGTTAAAACGGAATATTAATAATATTGTGACATTGCCAATCTGTGGTGGAAAGGAGGTAGTTTTACTAAAATTTAATGAAGGAGTTTTTAACCCAGGTTTCTTTGCTCTAATAATAAATTCTCTTTTTTTTCAGTGCTGCTAGCCAATGTCTCTGAAGTTAAGCAAATCTTATGCAAATGTCTAGGATGGCAAGATTGCAGGTGTTCATAAAAGGCATAACGGTGGATATAATTCAAATTTCAAATGATGTTGAATTTGTAATACTCCTACTTAATCAGATACAAGTGAGGAAGTGTCAATATTTCTGAGGTTATTATAGAAAAGGAAATTAAAAATACTGTCTTAATTCAGTTACTCTGGAAAAAAAATCAGTAATTTTTGAAATGTGAACTTCATTTCTAAGAAGTGTCTTGCTGTACATTATTGGAAACACTCTTGTGATGTGTAGAACAACTGGCATGAGGAGTTCTTTATGAGAAAATTACTAAATCAGCTTCCAGGCTGTCTTAATAAATTACTGCAAGGCTCATTAGTGTAATTTTCTAGACTTCATCAAGGTGCATCTACTATAGCTGCATAAATACATGTTGCAATTTCACTACCAACAATGGTCTTGCCAAACAACTGAATTCTGATTGTGTGCATACAATTTGGCTAGATAATTATATTTTTTGCTTCTAATATAATTTTCCTAATTTACCTAATTTCTATTTTTCCTGTTACATTGAGCATCTTAAAAAATAAGATTAGAGAATGGATTGCTTCATTGAAATGAAATTATGTGCATCTAAAAGATTAGTTCAGTTATGTGTGAGTCAAATCAGTGGATTATCTTTTTCTGTGTCATTGCTGCTGCTGCTCTAAGGTGAGGAATTCCAAACTCCACTACGAGAGATCATCAAGTTTTTCTTGCTTTTCCTTTCACTGACAGTGGGGTTAGGAACAGATGAAAGGAATTTAACAAGGGTTTTTTCCCCCTTTCCCTAAAATAATTATGTTTTTATATATTGCTATGCATGTTGAAGGTCTGGCAGTAATAGTCAATATTCAATATTCGTATTCAATAATTTCAACATATTCCAAACAATATTAAAATATTAAATGTTTGTGTAATACATGATGATATAAAAAGCAGAAAAAATTTTAAGTGAATTGGGAGTTTTAGCTCTGTGCAGCCTTTCCATTATGTAAAATGTGCCAGTATTTATCTGCTGAAAGTTGATGTGGGCTCTAATGGCAAGATTTTCAGAGGCTTTGGATGCCTGTGTCTTGAGTCACATTGTGTTAAGCTCTCAAAAACATCCCAAATACTTCAGCATTGCTCAGGACTTTCTAGCAGGTAAGGATCCTCAAAGTGCCACAAACTGGACTTCCAAAAATTCATCCAAAGTACTTCCAAAAGTAAGACATTTTCAATCAAAAAATCTTTGAATTGGTTTTGTGAAAAGTATTCAAAGCCTTTAAACTAGGGGCCTAGAGGCAGATCAAATATTTTCTTTTAAAAAAAATTTACATCAGATAATGATGTAAATTGATTGAAATGTAATTAGTACCAATTCAAAGTCTATATTGATTTGTGCCATACTGGTTTAGGTGGAGAGGTACATAAAAGAAGTAAATTCCTAATCCCCTTTTGAGATTGGTTTGTCCAATTGCTTGAAGATATCCACATCTCCAGGCTGAGTTTGTTATTTAATATCAAGTGGCAAGCCTGCACATACAACTGTCTTGTCAATATGAGTTAAATTCCTAGGGACTAGGATCTGCAAACTGATTTTGAGTACATAGATCAAATCTTGTGTAAATGTCTTATGTCTGAAAGGCTGTACAAGATAAGCAAGCTTGTCATTTAAATATGAACACCACACACTTTATTTATGCTAATGACAATATTACTATATGAATTGCAAAATTCATTATCATACTCAATTGTTATTAATTTAATATTTAGGGCTTGAATGCTAAGAATGTCTAGGTTAGAGATATCTGACATTGTTTCAGTAGTGAGAAATGCACTTTTTTCCTCAGAACGGAGCAAGCAAGTGCACTGAACTTTGATGCCATTAAACCTCACAATATTCTCTAGGCTACAAATAGTTAAGGCGTATGCTTCAATCTGTAGGCATCATCTGCTCAGTTCTGGGGGGTCAAGTAATTTAGAAACATAACCCTGAGAAATTTAGCTTAGAGATCAGTAGGAGACTCGCTTCGTTTTATAAACAGTCACATCACTGTATGATAGAACCTGGCACTGCCAGAAAACCTGTTTATTTGCCTCTAACCAGAAAGCATACAATTTCACATAAACAGTGTTAAACAGAGGCATACACAGCAGCACAGTATAAGCATATACACAGCAACACCAATGATGTTTTTGTAAAACTTTTGCTTTTGCCTCAAACCACTTCCTCATATTCCACTTTCTACCAGTAGTAGTGTTATTGGCTGTGGTAGATCTATACACTGAAATTGTAAACTGTCATGCAATATAACCCCTTCTGTTTGCTGGGGGATTTTTAAAGCTTGTTTCAGAATTATATACATGAATTCTTACTAATCAAAAATAGTGATTCTTGGCGACTGCTTCTTTCCACACCTGGAGGCCTCAAAACCCCTGCCCATCACTTAGATCTCGCCTTTTCCCCCTCACTTTTGATTGTGAGTCTCCTTTTCAATAGAGTTTGAGTGCTACACTAAGGATCTGAGTATTGGTACTGCAGCTTTACTTCTGATCTTTCTCTTACTTCCAGCAGTTACAAATTCACAGGAAGGTAGCAAATATGCCTTCTCATTTGTGGGTGGTATCAGCATGCCTGTGTATTTCTGATGGGGCATTGTCAGAATGCGAGATCTTTGCCCAGCTGTGGGTTGAATTGGCAATTTCTTAGGAGCCTGTGCAATATGAATAAAATGAACTATATTACAGCTGTCCTCATCTTAATACAGAGGAATAATCAGCAAAACTTGCAGCAAGTCCCAGCATGTGATAGCTCTGATCAAGATTGAGTATCACATGCTGAGATATGAGATAGGCTGCTTCTTCCTATTAGTAACAAGCTTAGCTTCAAACTGAGTCAAAGACTATATGATCTTGCATTTCCAGAAAGCAGCACAGGACACTAGGATACCATTGTTCACAGACCCATAGACTTCTCATCTGTGAAATCCTTTTGGTCAGCAGGTTCAGATTTACATTTTAGATTTTGGATGACCTATTTCAGCAATAGAATACCAAATTCTAAAAACAAGGCTTGGCTGTCTCAGGCCATACATCTGGGAGTGGAAGCAGCAAAGCAGTGTTCATTTAAAGCAAAGATCTTCGTTTTATTCATCAGTTTGCTCCTCTACAAAAAAAACAACAAAAAACAACACCAAAAAAAACCCCCAAAAAAACCCAAAAAACAAAAACGCCCAAACAAACAAACAAACAAAAAATCCCCCAAACCCACAAAACACCTCCTACCCCCCCAAAACCACTCTCAAAGAAACCCTTATGATTTTCTCCAAGGAAAATGTTGACAAGTGTGTCTTTTTTCATACCAAAAGACATAGAATCACAGAAAGAAAAAGACACACATGAAATGTAAAGTGACTGACTATGATTTTGACAGCTGTTTAGAAAGTTCAGTCCGAAAGAAAGGAAAGAATTGAAAATAATCTGAAGGCATTTTAATAAAGGGTGCCATGTGAGAAATGTAGGTAATGTATCTATAAAAAAACAAAGCTTTAATTTGTCTGTGTAGATGTATTTTCCTTCAAAGACAACAGCTTTTCTGACATTTCAACAGATGGAAAGGGTTTGACAAGCAGCAGACATTCAAAGTCCTCTCATGAAAAAAGAATTTAGCTGTTTATTATGTTTCCTAGAAATGATGTTCAGAACAATGTAATTTGAAAGTATTTTGAAGTGACTCTTCCACAGCTGTCTTAGCTGATAGCATAGGACAGATGGTGCAACACAGGCCAGCATACAAGTTTACTTCTTTCCACAACTTTATTAGCTGAGTGCTTTGAAAAGCAACAGTGATGCTATCTTGTAAAACAGGTAAACAAAATGGGACAGGCTTTCTACCCCTGGCTAGGTGCCACCTTTGAGCTGCTGTGGCAGGGAGTAAGAAGGAAGGAGAAGAGAGAAATCTTCTTAGTCAGATCTTTCTTCAGCACCTGCTTCTATTGAGTTTCATGCTGGGTAAGCTAATTGCCATGCCTAGCGTTGCCTATCAACTTCCCTCAGGTGCTTGTGCAAAGAAAGAGGCAGGCCAACTTCCAGTTTTTCAGTGTCAAAAACATTCTGAAAAACTGAGTCATCAGCTACTTGCTTTGTTAACACACTGTTGTGTAGCAGTTAGAGGAAAATCTTCACTGTAATACCTGCTGCAAGTAGCTAAAAAAGGATATGCTGCCAAGCTGATAAAGTTGTTAGACAAATAAGTTGTTAGGTGTCTGAAAGACAAGATTCATCATAAATAAGGATATTTAAAATTAGGATATATCCAATTACTTTTTAATTTCTATTTGCATTTTAATGAAGATTGAGCTAAATGAGATAAATAGCAGAGAGATTTCTGTATCAAATATATCTTTGAATTTTCTGTGTCAAGAATTAGATTTTGAGTGGTTTGGCATACCTGAAGTAAGATAAGTCTCTAAAAATGTTTTAAAAACTAATTTATCTACCTCATGTCATCCCTTTGAACCTAGGAGGAATTTGGCAGATCCTAGTCTGCTTGCATCCTCCTGTATCTAACAGCCTGCATGAAATTACCTAGTGGGATTTCTAGAATTATTGAATGCAGGCAACTAAATTCAGAATTGATGGAAAATATGATCAGGCTTTAACAATTCCAAGAAATATTATATGAATATTGTCAATATTATGTAACATTGCTGCTGCATGAGAAAAGACTGTTTTGCATTTGGTTGGGGTTTGTTTGTTTGTTTGCTTTTTGTTTGTTTGTTTTTGGTTTTTTGGTTTTTTTTTTTTCCAAAATGGCAATAATTCTAAATACCTTTATTTTTTTGCTGGAATTCTTGGCACAACAGCTCTGTGTAAAAACCTTTACATTTTTGAAATGGCTCAAAACAAAGCTCTACAAGCACTGTAAAGAATTTTATTGAGATTTATGATTTTGATTAAAGCATGAATATTTTGTCTTTTTATTTGGCATGCAGTGAACAGATGAATGTACTATATGGTGTCTAGAACACTGCTGAAGGAATGGTAGCATAGATACACCACTAAATACTAACATATGTCTATGTACATTATGTTCATGTTCTGCTGGACTCAGACTCCTCATACTTTTGGGAACATGCTTTTGTTGCACCTTCTTTTTCCTGTTATGGTATTCTAACAGCATAGTCACTGTACATTAATAATCCTTAAAAAGATCATTTCAACTTAATTCTCCTTAAAAATATGACATTTTCTACTACAGACTGCTTCTTTGTATGGTCAAACTGCCTATGCTGTAATGAATTTGTACCCAATTTCCCATTCAATTGATTTGATAAAGCTTATACACTGTTTGAAAGTCATTTAAGTACTGAGTATCTTACAGCCAAATAATGTCATTCAGTATCACCTTCTCAGGTATTAACCATCTTTAGAGAGAGGTGGACTACAACAGGGCAGACTTCACTGGGAAAAGATAAAACCCCACATTTTCAGACATTCTTTATCCACTACCTATAATTAGCAATAGAAAATTGGTTTTTGCACAATAATTAAAAAAGTTTAGTACACTGAAAAATCTGAGTATTTTGAGGATTACTCCTGCTCTCATAATGCAGCTGTTAATTTAATTTCCATTACCATTGTAGCATTAGGCATTTCCCTGGCACAGCTGGTGGCTATCCTCTTCTCCAAGCACAGGGCATTTGCTTATTTTTAAAAAGCAAAACAACAGAAAGAAAAAACCAACCAAAAAGTTCTACACCAGCTCTTCTAACATGAAATCATAGCCTCATTAAAATTGGAAAAGACCTCTAAGATCATAGAGTCTAATGGTTATCACAGCACCACTGTGTTCACTGCTGAACTGTATCTCCAAGAGCCACATCCACACGCCTTTCAAACACCTCCAAGGATTGTGGTTCAACCTCTTCCTTGGGCAGCCTCTTACAATATTTGACCACCATTTCAGTAGAGAAATTCTTCCTAATATCTAATCTAAACCTCCTCTGGTGCAACTTGAGTCCATTTCCCCTTGCCCTGTCACTTCTCACCTGGGAGGAGGGACCAGCCTCCACCACCTGGCTACAGCCTCCTTTCAGGCAGTTGAAGGGAGAAATAATGTCTCCTCTGAGGCTCCTTTCACCCTTCCCCAGCTCTGCTGCCCTTCCCTGGGCTCACTCCAGCCCCTCAGTGTCTTTCTTGTAGTGAGGGGCCCAGAACTGGACCCAGCACTCCAGGTGTGGCCTCAGCAGTGCTGAGTACAGAGGGACAATCCCTGCCCTGCTCCTGCTGGCCACGCTACTGCTGATACAGGCCAGGATGCCACTGGCCTTCCTGACCACCTGGGCACAAACTGGCTCATGTTCAGCTGCCATCAACCAGCACCCCCAGGGCTTTTCTGGTGGGCAGCTTTCCAGCCACTCTGCTCCCAGACTGTGGTAAAACATGCAACTGTTGTGATCCAAGTAAAAAATAACTAATCCATTGGGACATAAACTAAAAAGTGGGAACTAATCCTCTGCATAAGTTCTTAATGTAAGTATAACTTAAGACATTAAATCTCACACTGATTTAACAAAAAATATTTGACAAAGGATCTGTCTCCATAATCAAAAGTAGTTAATTGAAGTGCTTGAATAAATGCTACTTAAATCTTACCATGCTCACAAATTCTGAAATATTAGGATTATCCTGTATGCAAATCTAACCTGTAGTTATGCAAACTTATAGTATTCTAATCGAAATAAACCACAAGTGGCATTTATCTAATTAGAGCTTCTGGAGTGACTCACCTGTAGAGCAGAATTTTCATGTTTTTCATAAAGGTGGAAGGATTGCAAATGTAAATTAATTATCCTCTTCCTTCTGTTCTGCATAGCAGGCATTCAGTCAGTGAGATACAATAATATATTTCCTGTAATTCTTCAACATAGTTCCAATGCTTATTGACTTTCTAAAACCTAACTGGGTCTGCTTAGTGAATGACAAAATTAACTTCCAAACAAATCTTCCCAAAGCAGCAGATTTTAAAAAATTAATATTCTCAGGATGCAGTTTAACAGAGTTAGAAAACAGATTGTTGGATTAATAAGACAATAATCAATGTGAATAGCCATTTTTTTTTTGTAATAAATGGGTTTGTTGCATTAAAAAAATTACTTCTCTTATGCTCCTAAGTTAATTAGAACATTGGGTATCCCTGTGTCTGGCTTTTAATTCTGTTCAATTTTTATTGATGAATAATACTAGTGATGTACTATTATTTTATTTTCTTTTGTTTGGCTGTTTTGAGAATGACTTGGTTTTGTTTATTCCAGCTCTTGCATTGCATAGCATTGACAGTGTGCTTTGCCTGTCAGTGAGTCCCCTCATTCTGTGTTTACAGAGGTCATGCATTAGAGCTGCAAAGGTGAAATCTCTCCTTATTTTCCTGATGGTATTGACTTACATTTTAAAGTAGTTTACCTTTTAGTGACACAGCATTTATTTAGCCTATCTTACAAACAAAACAAAAACCACAGCCCCATAAAAGGCAGAGAAAGAAGGACAATGCCTTACTCATACATTAGGCATATTTTTCAGCTGTATACACAAACCTCTGCATTATCTTAAGCCATAACTGTTTGTGCACAAATTTCCAAACCAGCTTGTAAAACGTAGTTGCTGGTATTATTATAGTTCAGCCTTAATATTGGAGCAAGTTCTCACTGGAGCAGTGCTGTTCTGGCTCAGCTGAGATACTCACATCACTCTGGAAAGCAATATCCAGTTGTTCAGCCTCCTAAGAGAAAGCTAAGTAGATGGCTTAGTAAACTTGATCTAATCAAAACAAAAGGTTCTAAGTCAGATAAATGTAAAAGTACCCATCAGAAGCAAGGAAAGAAAATTATAGTTATTGAATGGTGAACTGACAGTCAGTTACATTGTGTTTGTTGTTCCAGGGTTTTTATATGCCTTTACTAAGAGTAGATGCAGACAGAACAGGGATTTCTCCTTTCTTTGTGAAGCTGCTTGAGCACAATCAGGGAAAGAAATTTGTAGGGCTGAAGAGGCACTTGGAAGACTGCCTGAAATTGGGAGATTGAAGCTCCAAGGAAACACTAGAAACTGTTGTAAGGGACAGAGAGCAGGTACCAGGTCACCAAGATTATGAAAAAAATTCCTGCAACCATAGAGAAGTGAGATGCAAGTCAGATGCAATTTGGAAGGTTGGGGATTTGAGTAAAACAAGCACTGGATCCCAGAACAAGTGTGCAAAGCAGCAGAGCAAGACAATGGTTTGTATATTCTATTATACTTCAAGTTTCCTCTACCTACAAAATTTGGGAAAATAGTTTATGTAATTCTAAACCCTGACTTTTTTTTCAGTTTAAAGGCCTTTTGATCTCCTTTGGGAGGTTTTCTATAGGAAAAGGTCTAGTAAGATCCACCTTAAAGCTTTTAACAATCTTGGATCCTGTTGCACAGTCAACCAAAAGGCAGTGCCTGAAATCTAGTGCAAAGAGAAACAAACTACCAGTACACAACTGACAACAGCTAAAGGGTTAAATTGTTCAGGAGTACTGAATTGGAATTAAAAAAAAATAGCCTCATGTAGTATTTAGAAGGAATAGTACTGGAATAATAAATAAATTTTGAATATTCATTAAAATGGTATAAAATTTGCAGCATGTAATAAAAAACAGCAATAAAATTTTTCTGAAGAAAATGTCCATGACAGACTCAATGATCTTTGCCCATGTGGTATCACAAAGAATTAGTGATGTCTTCCATACCATGCTAAATGGATCAATCATGCCAAAGGGAAAGACATAATGAGAACCACTGTCAGAAGGCTGAAACCGAGGGAAAAAAAAA
>VWYP01023773.1:110381-141592 GCA_013400435.1 Pycnonotus jocosus
AAGAAGGAGTAGGAACAAAAATTTCAGGGGAAAAAAAAAAAAAAAAAAAAAAAAAAAAAGAAAAAAAGAATGTCAAATATAGATAATACCTTCAAAAAGGTTGCTATATGGCTCCAGTGTTTTTCATTGCCACTGTTCTTTATATGCAAGCTAGTACATTATCCATAAATACATTAAAATTCAGAAATTTTGCAGATGGTCTTGAATTAATTCTGAAATGTCCTGTTATTAGGGGAACTTATGCGCAGGAGAGAAAATTTTCTTTGTCAGAATATGGAAGCATCACCCCTGTTTCCACCTCTGTGCCAACAGCAAGTACTTAAACTATTAGGATTTTGTTTTTTCTTGACTGAGCTTTCTTCAAATTAAGGAATGAAAATGGAATATTTATATATGGACAGATTTCAGCTTTGGTGCCAGCACAAATTCTACAACAAGATCCTGGGACATTCTTTACCCAGTGTTGAAACTGTTATAGGTTGTACAGCAACTGACTTTGAACTAAATGTAAATTATAAACTCTATGATACATAGGCAGTAATGTACCTGACATTTGATTTTTTTTATCATATTAATTTTTAATTCTGGTCACTGTGTTGTCCTGCTGTTCTCAAAGCTGTCTCACAGCTTTGAATTGCTTTACACAGGTCTGTGTGAAAAATGTGGCCATAAACACAAATAAAAGACACAGCATTTTGTTGTCATTATTGAAAGAAACACGAGCTCAGCAATCTGAGATGCTGATTGCAAAGTCAGTTTCTCATTTTCCCTTTTGACTGCCCTGGTTCCACGGCACCTACGCTCAAAAGCAAAGGCAAAGAAGCAGAGTGAAGCTCCCTGTGTGTGCAATGGAGATGTGTGAGGAGGGCCTGAGGTTCACTAGGTGTTCATGCCAAGTACTACTTCTGCACCTTTGGATTCATCAAGACATCTGCAAGGGCTGACAAATATGTGCCTTTCCAGAATAGCAACAGTAAACCACGCATCATGTCTCAAAATTACATCAGATGTATATTTTAGGTGATATACCCTAGAAATCTTGCCCCTCAGTTACTCCATGGAGGGTGCCAGGATATTCGCATTCTTTGCAGTAAGGTAATACAACAAATAACATTGCTATTTGTTGGCACTGCTGCATGATTAAACCTTGCAACTTAATGAGCCTTTTCTTAGTTTTGGTGGCCATTTTTTCCAGACAGTGAGACAGCTAAACACCCATATCCAAATGAAGATAAAATGGAAGGGAAAAATTTAGACAAAATGAGGTCCAGAATAGATAAAACATTTAATAGCCTAAAGTGGCATCTAGAGAGCATTTAAGTGTCTATATGTATCTTAAAAGGTTAAATCATCCAAAGAAAAGAAAAAGAAAGGTTGTAACACTGTATTTTAGGTTGTTTTTGTGGGTTTGGGAAGTCCTAGATACACATTTTGTCTCGCAGAATTGTGTATGTATTTTCCCATAACTGGATATATATAAACATGCCTGGAAAAGTAAGAGAGGTTCTGGATTCTGTTCTTGGCATCAGACAGCAAAATATATCATTATGATGTAAATTCTGTGTTTGGACAGCAGATTTCTTTGAAAGTCCCAAACTCCTGCCATAAAGGTAATTCTGATTTATATTTATCCACATAATTAGTTCCAGAAGCAAATTTTTTTTTATCGTTTTCATTCATATACATTTCAAAGAGGAAGAAAATGTCATATTAGGATTATCCCACAGGAAAAGCAAGAAAAAAATAAATGTAATAGCCAGCCACAATTGACCACACAGCATGATGGCTCTTTAAAGAAAGAAAAAAAGGAAAGAATTTCAGCCAATTGGGAAGCTGTCCCAGATACTGATGAAAAGATAATAATTAATGATAGGATTTTTATTCATTTATTTATTTAGAGACAGATGCATTGCTAATTTTAACCTCAAAAGGACATTTCAGCCTTGCAAATTGCACAGATTTTTGGATGGTACTTTTTAGATATTTCTGTAAGAAATGTGGAATTTGCTGCTGGCATTTTCTTTCAAGGATCCTTTCAGTCTAAAGGAACTCCCTTTTCCTTTCCCTGTTTCTACAGAGCTGAAAACATGAGGTCTGTGTGCATCATATTTTGATATCTTGTAAGCTTATTTACCTCAATACCTATTCATCACTCAGAGGAGAAGATAAAATTTTGGCATAGCCAGTTTGAGAGGGATCAGGGTTTCCCTCAGGCATTTTCCAATGTGAGTTTGAAAAAGGCCTTGTGCGTCAAAGATAAAACCTTCCTAGTATGCCTTTCATGCTCTATATGACTGTTCTTTTGTTGGTGGAAAGAGAACAGTGATGTGGCTTATTGCCAATATTTAGCCAGTATTTGAGTGGCTTTTGTAACACTAAAGACTTATTTTCTGTGTAACTTATCACCAAAGAATGTAAAAGGCTGCCCCCCGAAGTCACTGATGGATATGTTGATTGTCTTTGGATGGCGTCCTGCAAGAAGTATTGCACTTTTCTGTTAGAAACATTTTGACACCCTGTTATCTTCCTGAGTTGATCAGACACCTGCTGCTTGTCCACCTGCCTTTTTGGCAACCAGAAATGCTTGTCTGCCTCTCTTTCCTAGGGTTTTTTTTCCCCATCTCTGGCTGTGCAAGTATCAACAGGTGGGATCAATTGTGAGGAAGGACGTGGTGCCAATGCTTCATTGCTGGCATGGAGGCAGGAGCTCCTGCAGAGGGGATGGCATGTGTGGCTTGGAGAAGGCTGCTCTGCAGAAGTCGGTGCTGTCTGGCACCCGTGCATTACTAGAGGGGTCAAACCAACTTTGGAGCAGGCAGGGTGCCACTCTGACAGAAGGGGTAGCCAAGATGCCAGGTAGTTATGCAGCAAGTGTGTTTGCTGAGGGTTTGATTTTCAGTCAGCAGTGTTTAAATGTCTGTAAATCATGAATTTATACATATTTGCTTAAGAAAATGCATTAAAAATAATTTAAAATTGCAGTGTATTAAAGTAAAAAGAGCTTCTGAAGCCCATCAGAAAGAAATCTTGCAGCCGTATTTGTATTTCACTGCTGGGCATGTTCATGTACTTTTGTTTGCAGTGACAATTCTCTCTAGGGCCTGTTTTGTAGTAGGAACTGTTCCCTAATAGAAAGCATTCACATTATTTTTGCGCTGTAGGTGGCAGAAATATGCAAAGTCTCAAATGTTCTAAGGATCAACCCAATTGGATCTGCCAATCAGAATTATTTTCTGGAGCTAGTAGAGCTTTTTAAAATCCTTATAATATTTCTAACCCAGTTAAGTGCACTTTTCAGACAGAACCAAGAAGGAAGGATATGCAAAAGGATATAAAGAGCGCTTTTAAAATCCATTGACCATGTTAACATCTGAAAGGAAAAAAAGGTTCTTATCAATTTGTGTGACAGTTTGAAACAGTACTTGAATTATCTGCATCAATATACCTCTTAAACAGTCACCTCTATTTCGAGAGCATACTGAGAGCAGTCATGCCTGTTTGCAGCTAAACTCCTCATTCTAAGATACTAAATAGCATCTTTAGCACAAACATTTGAATTAATTGTTGGCATCTCAATGGGACAGATTGCCAAGACTTTATGGATGAGATCCAGTCTTGATACTGTATAGGATGTCAGACTCATATTAGCCCAGCAGTCAGGCAAATCCCTTAAATACTTTCTCATGTGAGGAGTAGACAAAGCCCTCATTGGACTCTGTGAAGCTCTAATTATGCAAAATTGTCTTCCCATCTCATGGAGCTGTCTAATTAGTCAATATCAAGAAAAGAACATTTTTATCTTTCTCCATCCCAGCACTGCTGGACACAACACTTGTAAAACTATTAAAATCATATCGATTAAGATAGAGCCTTAGGTGAAGCTTGTAAAGACAAGGTAACTCTTTGGACAGTCTTTAGATTGTATCAGTGCCTGTTTAAAAACAGGCTGCTGCACAGGCTGAACAGAATGATGCCATTCATGCCACCCTGCTAAGTCTTCACTGCTTTCTCCATTGCTGCAGCTCATTGTTATATTTAGTGTCTGACCACAGGAACTGCCATGTGATGAGCAGTCAAAGTGAAAGGGAAAACAATAAGATTGCATTTCAGCAATTTCTCCTGAGCTTATAAACACTTAAAATTTTGAAATTGGCAGAAATAGCTTGGAGAAGATGTATTGCCTGTTCCAACACTGTACTGTTTAATTATTTTGCATCTTTTAAAAGTAAGATGTGTATTTTGTAGGAAGGAAAGAGGAGCAGTTTACTGGAGACTAAAGGACATATAGGTTATGCAGATTAATCTTTGACTAAGATTGATTCAGTGAGATGAGAAAGCAGCTTTGAAAATCCTCCTGCTTTTTTTTTTTTTTCCCCCACTGGTATTTCTGTAGATCTTATAAACATTTTGTCAGAATACAAGTGTGAATCTGAGTTCCATACTGGCAGAACTACTGTGGCAATTTGAGATATCCCCTTAAAAATATTAATTTTGAAAATGTTTTTAAAGAAACTAGAGGTTATGTTTCTCTGTACACTTGGTCTGACATACACTGACCAGTGGTGCAACATGTTCATAAATCCACTTTTGTTGGTCAACTGTAATGTGTTTACTAGAGGCAGTAGTAAATCAGTCCCTGGTAATTTTATTCTCGATATAACTAAAGGCTTTGTGCTCTCTTTTAACAATTTTGTTATTCTTCCAACGAAGAATTTTAAATACCTAATTCAGCAGGGCTAATGGATCAGAATATACATAGGAGCAGTAGATGTAGGTATGCCTGGTGTTTCCAGTCCAGAAATCTGAATGTGAATATCCAATAGCTGAGCACTTCCATACCTACTTTCAGGCTCCTTCAAAGTGCTTAGTAGAAAAAAATATGACCTTACAGAGCACTGCAGTAGCTGGTCTTTGGAAGCTCTGGAGACATCCTCAGTTTTACAGAGATAAAGGCTCTGTACTTTTTTGTTACCAGGTGCACAATTGTGTTAATGAAGAACCATAATTAATTTACCACCTAATTTGTTGCTTGTTATTTGATTGCATGCTATTACCCTTAGAAGTGTTTGTGGTTGTAGTCAGCCTGGAATTAAATTTAAATAAACTATATAGCCTATGGAAATTTACTTGTACAGATCACCAGTTAACAGACACAACTCATTATGTTCAAAAGTAAGGGGAGGCGAATTCATTTCAATTTTTGCTTTTCTTAACAGTGGATTTGTCAAGAGCAGCAGCAGCCTTCTGCTGAAGAATTTCCACACACTTCTACTCTGATAAGAAGCAATAGCATGATTACCTCTTTGTAACTAAAAATGTCACGATTTTCATAAAGCCACCTATCTTAACATCTTCACATTGCCATATTGTCATGATCTGGAATATTGCCTAGATAGGGCTTCTTTCCAACTTCTTGACTTATTTCCTGTGCATAAAAAGGAACTGGGACAAAGAACCCTATGGATTATGAAGCTCAGAATAGAAAATACTGTATCATATAAGGTTATGTTGTAATACAGTATGCTTGGTAACAATTTGAGAACATTGCTTTAACTCCACGGCAAGCTGTTTTGTATAGCTCTGTTCAGAAGCATTTATAGTCTGTGGAATGAATCAGTTTCTAAATCATAGCTGACTCTGATTTCTGCTATTTGTATTTGTAATAGGAGAAGTACTTTTAGGGGAGAAACCATTGCAAATTTGAAATACTCCATTGATAAACATAAAAATTCAAGAACTGGAGGCACAGAAGCACATTTAAGAGCTAAATAGGAAACCGGTAAAATTTATCTGCAAAGTGATCGCTAATTGGAAATCAAAAAGGTCAGCGGCAATGCACTCTAGGGAATCAAGATTCACACGCTAAGCAGGTGCTGTGCTGGACAGTGAAACACAATGTTTTTAATTAAATCATGGGCCTTCCTGAGGGAATATTGCATTAAAATCCAAGCGAATCTGACCTAATGGCAAGATCTACATTCCTAGTTCTTAGTCAAGTCATTACATTAGTCTGCCAATTAGATCAGGAGGGAGGCATTTCAAATTACAGCAGCAATTTTACAGAGTAGATAATTATGGCAAGTTATGAATGACAGATATTACTGCAGATAGCGGGGGGTGTTCTGTTTATTTTTAACCCCCCTACCACCTCTTTTCCTTTTTTCCTTTCTTACCTTCTTCCATCTTGGTTTTTTTTTTTTTTTTTTCATTTTTTTCTTTGAGGATTCCTAGCATCAAATGTTATATAGCATTTTGCTTACCATTTAGTCCTTGTTACTTTATTAAGCAAACTTCAGTCATAATTTGTCTGTAACTGTTGCTGACATTTATAGCTAAACTACAGTAGGTCTTATTATATTTATGCTTCAAGTCTTCATCTGTCTGGATACTTTCATTGTAGTAACACCTACCTGCAAAACAGTATCCACAAAAGGTACCTAATCAGAACTTTTATTGTGTGAGATCTTATATACTGTTGAATACTGCTTTTTATGTATTTGCACTAGGACGAAAATCATGTCATACTAGTGTGACATTTATTTTTGACTTAACAAAAGTATAATTAAAACTGAAGATGGAGCAGATGTAGTTAAAAAATATTTTTATGAATGCATATTAGAGTAGCATATTTATCCCAATACTTAAAAACTGCTTCCAAGTCCATATAAGGTAATTATGGCTCTTGATAGACACCTGCACTGTTTACACTTACACTGTGTCCTCTAGAAGTGCAGGTCTTGTTTGAAAGATTATTTTCTTTTATTTTTCTATTACTAATGCTGAATTAGAGTTGATTTAAGTTAGAATGTAGAACAGCCTCACCTAATTACTTCATCTGGATAATTTCTACTGTTTAGACATATTCATTAGGACTGTATTCTCAGGAATAATGCTATTTCTGTATCTATGTATTTGAATAAAAGTATGTGGAGATGAGTTCAGCTTGAATTGCGTCTATTTGTAAAAAATTTTACCGTATTTGGTCAACATGAAATATTTCCTTTGATCTAAAATGAAATTTTTCAAGATGAAACGAACTCTTGACTTAATGGTCTGCAGCTCAGAAGATAAATATCCGTCAAGGATGCAGTATAGGCATGCTTGATTCTTTTTTCTGTTACAAAGCCAAAGTCCACAATTTCAAGGGGTAGCACATCACCTCTATAAGACGCAATGTTCCTCCTGACAATGTTCTGATTTTAAAGAGAAACCCTGTGGTGGATGCATTAGGGACTGACCTGACAGAGTAAACAGCAGATTTGTTTTCATTTTCATTCCTGAGGCAGTGACTAACCAAATGTTTTTGACAAGGGAGTGTAGAAACTTGACTGCACCTTATTGATTAGGGTATCCTCATTTATAGCAGGATTCAAACTCTGCCTTAAATGGAGAAGGAGTAGATTTGAACCATGATTTCTTTCAGATAGGCACTCTCATTAAAAGAATATTTTTAGATGCAGTTTCTTCAGCTGGTCTTTTTGAAGTAGTTTTGCTCTTTAGGAAATGCTTAGACATGTTTACCTAGGTTTAGAGGGCATGCAAGGTTCAAATTACAAAAGCTAGTGTTTATTAACTGCATAGGTAGTATACCTCTCAAATTCCTTGGCAAAGGAGAGTGCGAATGCAAAAAAATCCCCTGTACCCCTGTACCCTGTAGTGCAAAAGATGTCACGAGTACTTGAGTAGAGGATTCCACTGGCAGCTATTAAACAAATAAATTGTATCTAACCCAGGAAACGCCCCATGTGGAGAATGGCTAGGGGTTCAGGAGACTATTATGGAAAACATGCCTACATAGTCTTCTGTTACTCTTTCCTATGTATTTGTCTTTAGCTACTGTTGAGACAGAAGATTGACCAGATCTGAAGTGTACAGCAGTTCTGAAATACTTGAGACTACAAAAAACCAAACCAAAACAAAAAACCCCCAAACCCAAACCACAAAAAAAAAAAAAAAGCCAAAACCCCCAGACTTCACCACTTTAAGTGATGAAGTGTATTTTTGTCCAGTAATATTCAGTAGTTTTGTGTAAATACATCCTCCCAGAACATGTATGCAATAGAAATGGAATTTTCTGTGTCCCTAATATAGAGGTCTCATCACCAGTGTTAGGGCTCCAGTCTCCTAACATTTGTTCCAAATTAAGACTGCTTTGCATGGAATTGGTTCATGTTCATGTTCCCTCTTTCCTAGTTTTATTCCTATTTTAACAGCTTATCTTAAATGTTAATGATCACAGGAGTCATCTTATTGCTGTGTTCTCATCAGGAGGAAGAGTTATGTTCTACTATATTAATTTATTTATAATTAAGATTACTGAATTACCTTATAATTAATTAATGAATAGTAATATTTTTATTATTTTATAATTGAAATGAATAAAATGGCTTATCAAAACACTTAATAATATTTTTATATTGAAAGAAAAGATAGTGTAACGAAAACTGAAAGATCATCTACAGAGAGCCAGGGAAATGAAAATTGGGAAAGTAGAATATTAAAACTCATATGGGGAAAATGCAATTTTACACAAAATAAATAGACAGAAGCAAAGAAAAATATAAATATAGCAATATCAAAGAAGACATTCTAGAGACAGTAAGCAGAAAATCAGAAATTATTTTGCAAGGCCACACTACAGCAAAAAGAAATTGAATGCCATTTTGCTATCCATACACTGACATATCAAGCAGCATCGACAGAAAATAATATTCTTCAAAAAACAGGGAAAGCTGAGGGAAAAAGGTAAGAGAGGAAAGCTGTTATGCTGCTGGTTTTATTCCCAGACTTACTGCTAAGTTGTCTCAGCTGCCCTGATAATTTCAAACCACTGACCATTGAAACGGCATGTTTTTCCCTTTATTTGGTAGAGTAGATCTTTATTATTGACAATTTTTATGCATTAGATCTCTAGTAGAATAATTCCCAGAAATCTCTGAGGAAAATTACCGGGATATTTTTGCTGAAAGGAGAACTAAGAATATAGAAGGATAAAATGGCTGATGAACACTTTTCATTCAAGTATATATATATATATATACATATATATATATATATATAACCTGGGGGATTCTGTAGCCTATTGAAGATAAACACCAGTTGAATTTGGTAATGTATTTATTGGCTGATAGTATAAAAAGAATTACATGTGTGTGTATATATATATATACCCTGCAAACAGGATATCCTCAAAAATAGATTCTATTATCTCTGTTGGTTTACGTAACTCCTTACTCTATTATTAGCTTTGACTGATATAACTCTTCATTAGTTATAGATTTACATATTCAGTGTTCCTTTACCAGCAAGCCAGAGCCAAGAAGAGAAGAAAATGTCACGGTAATGTTGTTTGTTTTTAAATGTGTTTTTTTTTTCATTTCCCACATTTTGGAATACTTTCCGTCTGTTTCACAGTTCCATGAATAAGGCTCAATTATATAGTGTGAATGTCGCTTGCATGGGAAAAGTGCCAGAACTAAGGACTGAAGTGGTGATGAAGTAATAAAATATGAACTATGTGAACCACAGATAAGTGGTTGGATTTGAAACAACTCTTGCCCTGGATGACCAGTAGAGGTAATTTTGGCTATCTGTCCAATTACAAAATTGAAACAGGCAGAGAAATGAGAGCACATAAAGAACAAAATCCATTCAGCTTAGACCATAAACACTTTAGAGACCAGCTGCAGATGTGGTAGAGCTATAAAGGCCTTCCTGGAACAATGAAAGTCTTATATGTTCCAACTTACTGATTAAAAAATGTTCAGAACCAGTCCTATTTACAGTAGCAAGATCTCAACCTACTTCATTAAAAATGAGAATGGTGTTCCAACTCCACCCTTTAATGGAATTTTGTTAAATCAGAGGTCTTGGAAGGTATGTTCAAATACTGCAAAGATACTGAGCTTATTCAGTCATAAGTTGGACTGTTTCTTGCTCACATAAAATCTGTAGGATGTGATGTATAGGAAAAAACCTCAACTCTAATGACTAAACCAGTATCTTTTTTATTTTAAAAGGTTTTCACAGATTTTTCAGAAATAAAATGAAATTCGTAAAAAAATTCATTTTACTGTTTTTAGTACAATTTTCCTTTTTATAAATATTATTGTGAAACACTTACAATTCAATTTCTACAAAAACACTGCACAGGCAGCAGATTCAGGTACCTACCTAGGGGTAGGATTTCACATGAGTTTTCACTGTCTAAGTGCAATGGTTACAATACTCTTGGCATGTATTAATACAGCCATTAAAAAAGGACGATGTGGTTTGATAAAGGTTTTTTTTTTTTGCAGGTAAATATGGTGCTGTACTATAAGAATCCTCTCCAGTTTGTGATAATTGCTTCTGGTTTATGCTAGTCCAGTAGTACAAAGAAATAACATGCTAACTTGTAACAGATATATTCTAAAAATAAAATGCCATAAAAAGATGAAATTACTTAAATCTTCAAACAGTATTAGACATAGTAGAATAATTTGATTTCAAACATTTTTTCAAAGCCTAGGACAGTGTGTTCTTGATGTAAGATTTTTTTTTAACCACAATAAGTAGGTTGTAGGATTTGCGTTGGAGATACCATATGGAAAGCGCTAATTTAATGGGAAATGATAATCTCTGAATTGGATTCATGATTCATGAGTCACAATGCACAGTAACACATGCCAGTAATTTACTAAAATACAGTATGCACAAATGTACATCAATTTACACATGTACATATATGCAAATTCTTTGCTATTTAGTTGCTGTTAGAGTCCTGACAGAAATATAGTCCTTTTTTAAATGTAAGAAACAGACCATTTACACATGAGGACAATTGGCCAGGTATTGGGGTTTGTGCTCACAAGAAACAGTCGTGAATAATAGTTATAATGAAGAGCATGCATAATCTCTATCTACATTTGTTCATTGTGCAGATTATAAATACTTTCAAAGCACAGCCATTGGACCATATTTTTAGAAAGAGTCTTACAAGCAGAGATGTCAGAAGGAGGATCTGAGAAAAGAGATTTCTGATGACATTTCTTGAAAAACTGAAATAAACATACCTCTTTTAGAAAGCTAAAGAATAGTATGCCAGTGCAGCCATTTGGTTGTACTGGTGTCTGCTTTATGATGAAATGTTATATCCTTTCTCTATAAGTAAAAAATAACAGTGTTGTTTAGTTGGTCCTGAGTGAATGTTTTACTGTAATCAAAGTCTTTATTTTAGTCCTTATTTAGTCTTCTGGAAATGCAGACATTTATCAAGCTAAGGGGCTTTTTGTTTTCTAAGAATATGTAACTTAGTGTTGAAGGAGCCTCTTTGTTACTGAGATCCAAGGTATAATGACAGCTGATATTTATGAGAGATGGAGGCTCTTCAGTGAGCCTACATGCTGAATCACTAATAAAACCCAATCAGTTGCTTAGATGATTCCCCTTTAGTCATCACTCAGAGCACAGAAATCATGAAAGCTGGGAGAGCATCACAACTGGGTCTACTGCAATGACAAGAGATAAAATGGTGCTGGATCTTTGTTGAAGTCTCAAAGGACAGTAACTTAAGTGAATGGATTTTAGTAAAGGCTCTCTTTAATGAACCTATGCAGAGCTGAAATCAGTGTGTGGTAATACCATATAAGTGGTAAGTGTGGGGAAGAGCATAGTGAGGGGTATCATATAGGGGTGACTTGCTAGCTAGAGGCAACAGCATCATGATTAGAGGGAATAGTACAGCTAGGAGCACCAGCCTGGTGAGAAGGGGGTGGTGGTTCACCTATGCATTTATGATGAGAGGTTGTGGCAGTTAGAAACTGTGATAACATCAAGGTACCTCTACATGCACAGGCATAATTTTATGATAAAAGATGTATGAAAATCTGTCTGCATGCCTACTAGGATAGTACTGAGAACTGAAGAAAAGCTGAGTCACATGTATTGGAAAGGTGCAACCTGGAGAAATGCCTTTCAGTGTAGATAAAGGATAGATGGTGTAAAAAAAACCCCAAAGGGCAGCCAACACACAGAATTATGGCCTTTGAGCTGGTGTTATCTATTCTGGAGCAAAATTTTAAATTATTACAGATAGCTTAGAATGCAGTATGAGGAAAGCAAAAGAAAAGGTAGCACTTAGTAGGTGAAGAACAGAGAACAAAGCAGAATGAGAAGATTTCACCCTCTTACAAGACACCTGCTTACAGCCATTGATAGGAGTCAGGATGGGCTGTTCTTCTGTTTTCATATGCTTGCAGCTGGGTGAGAAAATTTAATCAATGGTCTTATGCCGACTGTTCTGCAGGGCTGTACTTTCTCATCAGATAAACACTAGCTTCATTTATTGCTGCTTTGTTTACCACAAATCAATGCTGTGTCACTTTTCATACCTTTGGTTTTAAGGGTATATTTATGGATTTGGCAAGAAAGGACATGACTGTTCAGGGGATCACAGCTGTAGCTCCGTAGCCATCTGCTGTCCACCACAAACTGGCCTGATATCTGCAACATCTGAAAGAGGTGCTACAGAAATACGGAATTTTAAAGGTGTTTACCTGAGTATATGTTGAAAGCTCTCAACTTTTCTTTAAAACAACTGAAATACTGTTAGATAAGCAAGATATAATCAAATACTAATACAATTTATTTATTGTAAAACCAAGGAGAAGTCTTGGTCTGTTAGCAGCTAGCTTCCTTGAAACTCTGAATGTGCCTTTATTGAGAGATAAATTTTAATAGCACACCAGCACAGTGTCCAGACAGGAGACTTTCTGATTTTCTTTTGCATAAATAAGTACAGTATTCATAAAAAATCTGGGTTGAGAGGAAATACATTATTGTCTAAAACATTTAGAATTTGTCTATTTCTTAGCTCACAAAATCTCAGCTAATAAATATGAACCATTTCAATGAGAATCAATATTAATGATATTAATGATGACTGGGTTTGTCTAGATTTATATTTCAAGTGCAGTCACATGGATCTCAGAAGATGAGCACAGCGTAAGTAGAGGAATTATTAGCGTCTTGCTCAGCCTCTGCCTGTTTTCATGAAACTTGCTGGGATTTATTATCTTTGATTCACCTACCACATTGCTAAATTCGGTTAAATTTATGCAGTAGGTTCAAAAGCTACTGGGAATGGAAAGAATTTTGTCAGAATTTTGTATAAGATTCTTTCCTTGGGTGAACCAAGTTAAAAACCAGATATTGCCTTGGATTTACTCATTCTGAACAAGCCTCTGACACAGAGATTATTAATTAAAAATACAACAGAGATAGGAAAATCATAAGTACTGCTGTTCATACTCTTTTGTTTGCACTTGTTAGATTGTATTTGAATTCATTAATAGTTCCTCAGAAAGCATGATGGCATCAACCATTGGTATAAGACACTGAGAATCTGCCTTGTGTAAGAGAAACATGACTCTCTGCAGCTGCCTAAATCATATCAATAAAAACGAGATTACAGAGTTGAAACCCTTAAAGTGCTAATGCAATTGGCAAAATTCCTGGAGATTTTTAATAAGACTAGCATTTCACCATAGATGTGTTGGCTCTCCTCGATTTTCAAATAAATTACAAAGCATTCCCATTCATGTTTTTGTTGACTGCTCCTAAGTATTTATGAACAGATTAGGATAGAAATTTTCTGTACTTGTTGCCTACAAAGTGCTGGCGAGTTTTATTTATTTCAGTAATTCACTCTCCATTCTAATGGTGTGTGAGTGGTCTTTTCTTCACTAGATAGATATTTCTTCTTAACACAGACAAGTAATCAGTGAATAGCACGCAATGCACTTCTGATAGGGATTCTTAGCACTGTCTTTATTAACAAGATTTAAATAATTAGTTGCCAGTATAATTTGAGAATGGAAAAAACTTATGATGCAGAAATTTATTTATTCCCAAAACTTTTCTTTACCTGACTACTTCTGAAAATAATGTGCAATACTCTCCCTCTGTTGTATTTTATTACATCTGTTGTTTGGAAGCTTTCCATTTTATTGCTCAAATCTTGTATGTTTCTCTTATGAGCTTTCACATATTTGCCATTATTACTTTATGTACTTGTAATGTTTATGGACTCACATTATATACAATCTCAATTCATCATTATCATTTGCTCTTTTAAGCATGATATATTATTGTAAAAGTGGAAGATAAAATCTCCACAGAAAAGCTTTTTTTTACAGTAAATTGAATGTTTTTGGTTGCTTTAATGTTCAAATATTGCATTTTTGATAATTTTGTACTTAATAAATGTCTGAAGGTATAATTTTAATTTTACCTGCCACTGGCATTTTCTGGCAGTCGGGTAGTGAGACAGATGAAAAAACCCAAGATTTTATTTTCGAAGAATGGTAGACAAGTAAAAATAACATCTAACTGCCAGTGATGTCTCTTTAGATAGTAACACACATTATCCCCTGGCTATATTATTGTGCTTAAGACACTGGCTGAGTCCTTAGGGAGATCCTCCAGAGGTTCAAGACAGTGGTTTTGCCTCTGGTATCACACAGAGCACATGTCAGATACATGTCACCTCTCTCCCTGTGCCGCCGGTGGCGGTGGCAATGCCTTTCATACCCCGAGCTGGTTTATAGTCTTTTTCAAATCATGCCTGGCAAAACAACAAGGTTTGAACAGCAGGTGAGGGAAAGGGGAGCACAATGAGAGCAGGTGCTGTCACAGCAGCCGGCAAAGCCAGGTGTGCACCCACTGTGGCACCACCTCACACCCAGCTGCCAGATGGCAGGTGCCCCCTTCCAGTGTCTCCAGCAGCATCCGCTATCCACAGCCCCTGACAGGGAGCCTGGAACTGCTGACATGACTTTCTTATGGAGAATATGAAATACAACTTGTCTGATGGTGAGGGGAAAAACCAAAGAGGCTTAATTAATTTAATAAAACAAACAAAAGTCATAATGAATACTATTGTCAGCAAACGTGACCTTCACTATTTTCAAAGTCAGCCAACTTTTGAAGTCAGGCACCATCCATGCAATGATTCAAGGAGCGGTGGTTTTGTGCCTGCAGCACTGGGAGTTGGGATGCCTGCCTGAATCTCTCTGCTGGCTGCAGGCATCAAGTTTAAGCATGTTTCCTGTCATCACGTCTGTAAATGAAGACAGATGAATTATGCTGTCACTGCAGGCAGCATACAAGGGTGACATTGGGTCTCCTCTTCCAGGCAGAGAGCAGTGTGGCACAGCCTGGGGACATCTGGTCTTGCCATGGCACCACTGTCCCACTGCTGCCTGCTCCACTAGGAACTGTCCTGGGGGTGCTGAGGCATCTGAGAGTGAGCATGGCCCAGGAGGGTTGTTGTGGGACAGCCTCATCCCAGGGGATCAGCTGCTTCCAGGCATCATGTCCAACTGCACGTCCTCTCCAGGTCAGTGTTTCCTCTTGGGCCTGCCTTGCTCAGAGCTTTGTGTGTGACTTTGGCTTTCTCTTTATTCAGCTAGACTGTTGGTCAGAGCATAATATTAATAACATCAAGGTCACAGGTTTGATCCCTTTGTGGGTCATTCACTTAAGAGTTGAACTCAGTAATCCTTGTGGGTCCCTTCCAATGCAGAATATTCTGTGATTCCCTTACTTGAAAAGGGGTCAGTGTTCATATGACAGCACAAATGGGCTGGTTGCCCCATCTTTGCCACCTTGACCATGTTTCTATGTGTGTGGTGATGCACAGGGATACTTCACCCAGGGAGAGTGAAGCCCATCCTCACGACAGGAAAACCCTTCTCAGATGTGTTTCACCCTTAAGCCCAGCTCACCACTGCCCTTGGAAGAGGAACCCCACAGCTCTTACTGCAGAGTGGGTGCTGGAGGAGAGAGTCACCTCCATCAAAAAACCAAAAGAGCTACCACTGCTCAGGATGCCATTGTGGCTCTGTATCACTTCTGTTCAAAATACCAGCACAGATTGTTGAGTCCCAGTTGTCTCTGACATCTTGCAGTCTGTCATTTAGCAGGTTCTGTGTCCATTAAACACATACCTTACTGATATCAAGTAGTGTAAGTATTTTACCTTGAGTGTCATGTAGTGCTAAGCCTTGCAAGTATTTATTACATCTACACTGTTACTTTTACCAGCTAAGCCTGTCATCTCATCAAAGAATTTTCGACAAGACCTGTTTCCAAGATACTACAGCAGTTAAGCATTTAGGCACCAAAAAAAATATGCTAGGTATCTATCTGAATCTTTGTGCAACACATATCTATAAAATCTGGCTTTCAGTCTCCTATTATGGGGGAGATTCAGATCTAAGAGGGGAATTTTTAGCTTTTTATTGCTGATCATGAAGTCTCCTAAGAACCTATTATATGGAAAAAAAATGAAACTATATTTTAAATGCATCAGCATCCCCTAACCCTTACTATTAATTACAGATAACCAGCTAATATTGTTAGACATTTATTGAATTCTATTTATACAATATACAAGATGACTGAAGTAACTAATAAAACAAAATATAAAAGCCACAAACTAAAACAAACAAACAACCCCCCCCCCAAAAAAAATAAACCAAACCAGCTTTATATCATATTTAGCATTTGATTTGGAGGTGCCTAGAAGTGTTTTCTATGATCGTTGTCTCTGTACAAATCAGAAGGAAGCCTTAATTAAAATTTTCATGTGAAAAAAATAGCTGAGAATTGTACCTGCACTTTATATATGATGTAGGTCAGACTGACATAAAGTGTCATCTTCAAGGTATTTGACCACATGAACAGCTTAAACTTCGTACTTAATTATAGATTAGTAATCCTGTAAGTCACGCTTAATTTATCTCTCCTGAGATATTTCTTGAATTCCCACTCAATGACTAATATGTTACAATTCAGTGTGTTTGCAGAATGTATTTTGCAGTCTTGCTTGGCTAGACAAAAAAAAAACAAAAGCAAAAAACAACAACAAAAAACCAAGGGTGGCATTTAAGTTCAGAACTGCTAACTCGAGACCAGTGTTCAGGCAGCACCTGGTGTTTGTGGCTTCTAAGACCTACAGGTTCCTCACCTTTTAAAGTCTTTCAGGAGCCACAGCACAGCAGTGTCAGGTGCGTTCAACAGTGTAGTAGCAAGGCCATTGAGAGACCCAGAAAATTTGTGTGTGGGGGTTCCATTTAAAAACCTGAGACACTTGCTGCAGTTACATGCTAGTATTCAACTAAAATAGAACTTTTAACAATACTACTATTTTTTTTTTCCCCCCAAAAATGACACACTCCTAGCCCATAGACTTCTGTGCAATATATTTGTATAAACAGAACTGGAAGATGTCAGAGGCGTTTTTGTCCACAGTCTGAGGTGGTTTGAACTCACATTTCTCAGCTTCTGGGGACATTTCTGTAGAGAAAAAAGAGGTAAGAAGTAGAGATATTGTACAGCCTGATGGCTGGGACACTCACTGAATGCTGGGTCTCATCCTTCCTGCCATCATCCCTTAAGAAGCTTATATTAAACAGATATTGCATAAAATGCAGGAATGGACCTTGAAACAGGATTGAGACCAACTTCAACAGCAACTTCACTTCCCCTCCGGCTGTGTCTGAAAAGAGATGAGTGAGCACTGTAAAAGAAAGGATCTCTTTGCCTCATCTGGCAGGCCTGCACGTGCATTTCCTATCAGGAAACAAAGCACCTAAATGTTAAAACAGTTCTGTATGAACAGGAAAAAAGAAAAAACAGTCTCCTGTGTATTCATACATGTATACTCTTGGGTTTTGTTAAGCAAATAGTGCACTTTGTAATAGTATTTTCCTAAGAATCAGTTATCTCTTAGTCCCTAGGCCCTTAAAAATGTTGAAAAATGTTTTTTTGTCATAGAAACCTCTTCCAGTGAAAAGAATTTTAAATAGTCTTTATAAGTAACAGGTTCCCTATTGTAGCACTAAATGTGCTTATTTTGTGTATGGCTTTCCCCAAATGCCCATCTCCTCTGTAACAGCTCACAGACTTTGCAACCATATTTATACATTTTATGTCCAGATACCTCCCTGGGATTTTTGTCAGGCAAGACTTCTAATATTTTCAACATAGATTTAGCATAACCTAGAGGTCTAGCTTCTTCCATTGAGATGGTGCACCAGCTGATTAGAAGAATATGACTGATAAGAGGACATATTTGCAAATACTGTAAATCTGAGTTCTCTTTGCTTATTTTCATTTTTGTTGCCTAAAATAACCCTTGGAAAAGTCACATTTTTACCAAATAAAGGTGTGTTTAAACCATACAGATACTGTGGAGGAAAGATGCCAGGTTTGCAGGCATTTGGATATAATGCTAGCAGGTACAACTACTTCTTAATTTCCTCTTATACTTTTCAGGCTTTGTAGATTCCCATAGGAAGGAGAAATCTACTTTAATCAATAGATAGAAGCCAGTAGAAAAAAGTATAACAACCTGCTGCTATTCCATCAGTTTCATTTCCTTCCTTAGGAGACTTGAGTATCCAGCCATGTAGATCTTCACCTTTCAGTTTAGTCTATCTAAGGGTTTCCAAACAGTTATGATACAGCTTTCATTTCAGTTTTTACCTTTTTCTTCTTTTCATGTTTGTGCTCTGTAATAGCTCAAACAACCCTTTTTCTTGACAAGGCATTTGTAAACTTACATCTTTCTCCTAATGCACTGGGTTTGGAGTCTCTTTTTTCCTTTAGTTTGCTGAAGGCAGCCTATCTTTCTCAGAAGCTTTTCCTAGAAATCACTTCTAGCTTGCCTTATGTTGCTATTTTTGTCCTTTGGCAACCACTGCCTTTGTCAGTGGTGACAATATTGTGGGAGAAAAGACTAAATATCCATATAATATTGCAAAAGGAAGCATCTGATATGGCAATGTTGGAACTTTACAAGTGTAGTTTTTCTTTTTCACTTATTACTTCCTTTTCCACAGTGTCCATCATCATTTGTTTATCATTAGTTGCCTAATTTAGAGTTTAACTGTGCTTGAACAGAGATTTTGGACAGAAGAGAGCTGAGTGTTAACATGATTTAGGTAGAATCAATATATCCTGAGCTTCTGTGATGTATACGCTCAATGCTTCCTTTTTTTAGAAAACATACTGACCTGCCTGTGATGTTCTCCTCTAATTCTGCTGGAAGAAGTGGCAGCAGACATTGCTTCAAACCATTAATCTTCATTTGAAAGAGCGGGGGATGCATATAGATAGATAATCACCTCTGTGGCACCAGGGAGGCAGAGTTGTAAAAAGTAAGTACTTTTGTAATACTGATAGAGAGAGGAGAAAAGAATTTCACTGTGTCATCTGGTCAAACTCTCTTATGCCCACCAAATAAAATTACCGCTATCAGTCACATAAATTTTGAATGGACCCTGAAATCACAGTTGTGGAACAATTAATGTGGGCTGGTCGTTGTTGGAACAAGGGTGCTTTTGAACCTCTACCACATAATGCATTTTGTTATCATTATTTACGTAAATTTATTCACTATTCAGATACTAAGATGATGAACATTTTTAGTATATGCTACATAGGCTGTGCAAGAAAGGTGAAAATTCTTCCTTCTTTTATTTTTTTTTCTTTAGCAGAATTATCTGCAAATGACATTAGAAATTTCACAACTTTTTTATTACCTTGGTGTATGCACAGGAAGAAAATACAGAAAGGCAACATTTGATGAAAATACATACATACGATGTCTTCTAAATACAAGTATTTGGTATTTATAGTAAATGTCATCTGATGGTGTTCTAATTTTGTTGAAATAGCTTTAAAATAAAGATTAAAAAACACCCCAATCTCACATACACCTGATTAACAAATGGTTTTGTTACACATACAACTATTTAAAGGTTGGCCTTTTTGTACAACTGGAGGGCAACAGTTCCCATTAGCTTAGAGAGGAGATCAACCCATGTTAAACATAATAAGCATCTCTTCCAGACAGAAATTCTTGCTTCTGGAATAAAAACGAATATTAGGATATTAGTATACTGGCAAGCTAAATATCTAAAAGAAAAATCCATCCAGCTCATTATAGCAAGATTTCTCTAAATTTGCAGCAAAAGAAGAAATTGTCTGGTTTGGGTAGAATAGATATTGAAAAAAATTGAATGAATCCTATGGCTGAATGAACTGGTTTTGATTTACATTTAAGATTCTGTTGGATCTTCACTGAGTACCTTCACATTACTTCTTGAGGACCAGTAAGATAACATACAGAATCTCTTTTTGTGTTAAGACATACTGTTTGGAAATAAATTAGAAAAGCCTGAAAGGAAAAATTCATCTGTATGCTATGTGCAATCGTTAATCGTGAGAGAGGGAAGATAAATGAACCAAAACAAAGATATATTTTTTGAGCATGTTAAATCAGTAGTGTGCAAAAGGGGCAATTAGTAGTATTTTTCTAAGAGCAATTTAGATTAAATAGCTGCTGTATGCTATTTTTATTCCATGCCTGAGTTGTCTCTAAAGCAATTTTAAGAGAGCATATATTCTGTCAGCCTGTGTTTTTGAAACCCAGGTAGAAAAAGACTGTAGCCTGTTGCAGGCATAATGCTCTAAACATTCATGTTCTATTAATAGATTAAGTGGGCAGGAATTTCCTACCCACTGCAGTTTTTCTCTATTTTATTGTTTCCAGAGGCTGATAATTTGCATTTTATGACATTTCATAATATATGCTCCCAATTACAGGAAAATAGGATTTATTTTTCTTTTTTAGACAGAATTAGTGTTGGTTTATGTGGTAAACATCCCAGAAAATTTTCCCCCTTGTCTCTGTGCTCCAGGTCTCTTGCCATATTCAATACCATTCTTTTCAGCATAATCTCCATTGGTTTAAAGTCCAGATTTTCTTTTGCTACAGTGAAAACCCTGTGCTCAAACTGCTTGAGGTTTTAAAGACAGATCATGTGTTTGGTCTTATGTGTGCCTATTTGTAGCTTAAGCTAGTAGATTTGAATACCTGTTCCACCATATTCATAATATTATACAACAGACATTCAGTTAAAAGTTCTATTTTCTGTATCGACAAGAAAATGTAATGATCTTCTATCACTTCTACTAATCCCCCTTATATTGCTTTATGATGTTGCATCAGCAGTGTGTTTATTATACTGATTAACATCTACTGTTTACAAAGGCTAGAAACTTTGTGTATGATAATCTTCTTGTGTACCTCTCCATTTTGATTCTACAAAAGGATTTAACAAGTTACTCGTAAAATCCCAATTACTTGGTTTCCTTCTTTCTTTTGAAAAAGGCATGACTAGCATGATGACCACCCATCAAAATCTGTCTCATGTTGAAGTACTCTCCATGCTATAAGTTTATAAAACTACTGTACACTCAGCACTGCTCAAATCTAGTGTGACAATCTTATCAAAGTCATTGATTGCATAAGAAATGACCAGTGTTTGAGCATAGTACAAGGCCACGTTGTTCTCAGTATATTAATATTTCCTTGACTGAGGCATGTTAGGCAACATTCAAATTATTAATTCAAACTGTTCTAATGTTGCTAAATGTGTAGGAAAAGAAATGACTTCAGGCTGGACTGTCAAAAACTATTGGCACTTACATGTGACTATTAAAACGACATTGCAAGACTAAAAGCGTACCTGGAAATCTACCAAAGCTTGACTGCTTTTGGTTCTCCAAAAAAAGATCACAGACATCTACCTTTAAGAAGATGTTTAACACTGTGACTTGGCAAGCACCAAAGCACAGGAGATGTGATTTTTACAGGTTACATGTGGTAGCATGCACTAGGTCAAGAATTTGGACAAGTTTAACACTCTGAACTGCATTTGTGATTATAAGAGCCCTGTGTAGATCTACAGATCTGCTGCTTGCACTGGATGTTCAAGTTTCTTATGAGTTCTGTTATTGATTTCCTTTATGCCTTAAGGAAACATTTTGATTCCTTACAAACAGTTTTAAGTAGTGAAGGAGGGAAAGCACAGGTTTGTTTTCTTTTCTAGATAAACTTCACAAAGCAAGTAATGGTGGATGAATTAGACAGTGTTACTGATAAATAATGTCTATCTTTGGTATCTGTGAGCTCTGCAGTAAAAGAAAACCTGCCCATATGCACTGGGGGTGGAGAGAGAAGGTTTTATAACAGATTTAAAATTAGAAAACAAAATGGCCTGATTAACAGCAGTAGGAAGAGTTCTGCAGAGGATGAGGGGAGAAATTAACGGATGACATTCAAAGGCAGCTGTGAAGTATGAGAAGCTGCAGTACGCGGAGGTAGTCAAATCTAGCAGTACAGACAGTTCTGAATGATGCTGGAATAAATCAAAAAGTCTGGGTGGGGGGATCTCTCAAGTGGTGGATCATAGCTAAAAGGTGGATCACCTCTGTTTACACAGACAGTAAGCCGGTAGATTCCATCCTGAACTAGCGTACTATATTAGTATTAGAAGCAGCTGATATTTAGGGGATGTGTACAAAGATATTTCAAGCAAACTGACAATGGTTTTAGCATGTGCTGGTTTTTTTTGGAAACAGAGTGAGCTCCACCATTTTATACTTCAGAAAGCAAATATAATTCACCCACTTGCTGTTTCCATCTGAGACTCTGTCTTTCCATGAATTCCACTTACCTTGAAATAAGGGAAGAATAGAGGGCCTTCACAAATATGCTTTCTAATGGCTAGAATCTGGATACATAGTGCAGGGAACATGGAGAGGTGGTGTTGCAGAGCTGCGTTACAGAAACCTCGTGCCTTAGTCAGGATCCTGAATCAGGCTTTGCTGCAGGCAGCTTTCCAGCAGAGAACCCACTATGGTGACAATGTGGACTCAACCCTTTCCTCTCGATGCCCCGGACCTGCCCTTACTGCCAATATCACAAGGAGACAGCATATCCTCATCTCCAAAGCAGGTTGAGAGAGGAAAGTTGCAGGTGATTATGAGGCAAAACTGAATGTAAACAGACACACTGTAAAGGCCTCTTCATTTCTAAATACATCACGTCTTTCAGTGGATAGACATCCTACAAATAAATTCTGTCTTTATAACAGAACTGTAGGAAACATTTTATTTTTCTGTGATAGACCAGTCTGGCTTCTACTGAACTATTCTGATGAATGCGGTTGAATCGAGTCTACCTCGCTGAAAATAAGTTCTCTCTGTTAATGACAGGAGAAATAATAAAGGTTTTTTCGTAATAGGTATGACTAACTAAAACAAGAAAATAGATCACTAATTAGAGAATATTGAATCTTACAACAACTTAACATCTGCTCTTGTTTTCTAACATATCTAACATATTTAATCATATGCATATGCAACCATATCTAGCACCTAAATATGATGCATTCTAACCAATTTTTCTTGGTCATGAGTATATCCCTCCTTGGTATCCAGTATTATTCTATTTTGATTAATAAAGAAACAGCAATTCCAATTATTCTAGCTGTGAAATTAAAATTATATTCATCCACACCTCACCTTTTTTTTTCTTCACCTTAGGATTTCCCATTTGTTTTTTTCCGCTCTTTTCTCCCTAATAAATCTAGATTTCATATAAGAATACTGAAAACTTGATTAAGAATTCAGAAGCTTTTTTTTTGCCTCCAAGTTACCTCAAGACATTCAGCTGGTCCAGATTCATGAAGGCAGATGGACTTAAGTTCAGCCAAGACCAGTAAATAACTATCTCAAGACTGCAAGAAAGTGTGATTCATGTAGTTTTGCTTTTCTTGTGCTTTAACTCTGTTTAACTACAGGCAAGACACCATTTTTGTGTGAAATGAAGTCAAAAAGAAGGTACTTCCCTGTACACATTTTCATTGAAGGTGCTTTAATTGTTCATTCAAATGCGTTTAGAAACTCCTGTCATGCATTTAAACCAGTTCTGCAACTCTCTTTCATGATTTCACTACTATTTTCTAAAGAATCAATGGAATACTATGGCTTACCATTGAGTATCCCAATACAATCCAAATATTGTGACTATATCTTTTTATTTAGACCCTTTCATCAGATACCTTCTAAGTTCAACTCATAATCAGAGATTCACTTGTATATATTAAGTCATTGTTCAGCCTATCTAACCTTCTGTTTTGATTTATTATTTGATAATCAGAGTAATTCTTATGTGGCTTAATATATTCAGTTGAGATAGGATACTTAATACTTCAACAATCTAGATGGTTTCATTATTTAAATGAAATCTTAGTTTTATGTTAATAACATCTTCATATTGAACATATATTAGTAATTTCCTTCATTTTTAGATGTTGAATCTTTCATATAAGGGCCATAATTACTTTGTATGTTAATAGTATTCCATATCTTTTTCATTATGAACATTTAACTTTGGCTTGTCAACTGCCATCTCAGTTTTGTATTTTGGCTTCGTATTTTGTTCGGATTCTGTCTGCATTAATATGCAGCTGTCAGCAGACCATGATTTTGATCATTTTATAGGTTATTTGAAGATTTATGCTATTATCAGTAACAGGAAAAAAATTAGAGTTTCTTTTTAGAAGAAAGCTGCTAGAGACCCATGTGACTTTTCCAGTAAAAAGCCTGTCATCCTTTTTATTTTTCAGAAGAATTATTTTTATTACTACAGTTTATTTTTAATTTTGGAGTTTTCCATGTTAAAAGTATACAGAAGAATTTGGCAGCAAAATATGTAATGTCATATTGCACATTCAACTCAAATGATTTTTTTGGCTAGTTTAACTGGTTGTTTTGATGCCTTATGGTTTTCAGGTTTTCTGAAGTTTCCCTGGTATGGGTTTTTTGCTCCTGAGTTTTAGTGCTTGAATCAATTAGATCTGAGGAAAGATTTCTCCAAAGACTGAAGATGGGATTGCAAGTGTAAACCATCACTGCAACTCACCAAGACAGAATTGCAATGGTTGTCTTTCACTGTCTAAATGTCAATACACTTTAAATAAAAGACGCTTGCTTGGCTTAGTATTGAATACTTTTTCACTAAACACTTTAGCAGCATCTGAGGAAATAACCCAATATGGACTATTATCTACATCTACTTAGAACTCAGTAAAAACTTAAGGATACTTGTCTGTAACCTCATAATGTGTTTAAGTATAAAGAGACAGAGTCTGTACATATAATAATTTGCTTAGCTGTTGTGATGAAGACAAGGCATTTGGAGGAAGCTTTGTTACACAGTATGCATACTTTTAATTTGATAATGGTTTCTCTGCAGAGTATTAATCACTGTTGTAGACATCAGGATCCCAGTACTCCACAAAGCGTGGAGGTAGCAAAGACCTCCATGCACTGATTCTCTAAATATCAATTTTTGTTCTTCACTGTTAATGCTGCTTTTAGATTATTGCATTTAGTACAGCAATAACTAACATGATCAAAATGTAGTGATTCTGTCATTTCTTAGGAGGTAAATCCATAACTCAATCATGGCTGATGTGTAACATTTTTATCCTAGAAGTGATATTCCCTGTGTTAGGTGACAGCTGTGCTGTTACCCACCTGTAGTACTTGGGTAGTGAGTACTCAGTGTCTCCTCACTTGCCATCAGCTCAAGTTGAACTGAATTTACCGCCTAATTTTTCCTTTCTAATTCTCTTATCTTCTACTTTGTGTGAAACTGCATAGTAAATACTTCACCATCTCGGGATGGCATTCCTGTAGCTCATAGAGTATAATTCAAGTAGAAGTCCCTACCCAAAGGTGACAGCAACTTCAAGTACAAACAGAGAAATCTGCTGGGGAAACAGGTGCTCTGTCCTTGTAACTCTGCTAGGGCAGAGACTTTGGAATCTGGATGCATCTGGGTCAGCACGCAAAGTCTGAGCTGGTGTTGCAGCGGCGGGCTTGGTGCGGGGAGGGCCCGTGCCCGCCTCGGTGCGGGACAGCACCCCAGCCCAGCTCAGTGCCGAGAAAGGGCCGTACCCAGCTCGGTGTGGAGAAAGGGCCGTGCCCAGCTCGGTGTGGAGAAGGGGCCGTGCCCAGCTCGGTGTGGAGAAGGGGCCGTGCCCGGCTCAGTGCAGAGAAGGGGCCGTGCCCAGTTCGGCGTGGAGAAGGGGCAGTGCCCACCTCGGTGAAGGCAGGACCCGTGCCCAGCTCGGTGCGGGACAGACTCCATGCCCAGCTCAGTGCGGAGAAGGGGCAGTGCCCAGCTCGGTGCGGGCAGTGTCCGTGCCCAGCTCGATGAGGGACGGGGCCGTGCCCAGCTCGGTGCGGTCAGTGTCCGTGCCCAGCTCGGTGCGGGCAGGGCCCGTGCCCAGCTCGGTGTGGTCAGTGTCCGTGCCCAGCTCAGTGCGGTCAGTGTCTGTGCCCAGCTCGGTGCGGGCAGTGTCCGTGCCCAGCTCGGTGCGGGCAGGGCCCGTGCCCAGCTCGGTGTGGAGAAGGGTCCATGTCCAGCTCGGTGCGAAGAGTCGGTGCCCAGCTCGGCGGCTCCCCGCGCTCCTCCGGCGGGCCCGGGGCTGGGCAGCGGCGCTGGCTCCTGCCCGCCTTGGGCAGTAGATGGTGCTAGATGAGAAGTGAAGGTGCCGCTCTGGAAGCCGCCTCCCGTCAGAAGCTGCCGCTCAAAGTCAGGATTAAACACTCGGCGGTTTCCGTGTTTGGTTCTTTACCTGTTGGGATCTTTGGGGTAGAAACACTGAAAGATGAGACGTGTGAACTTGAGAGTGTGTACGAGCGAGAGATGAAACGTCAGTCGTTTCCCAAATACCGTTTCTGTAGCGATAGAAGGTTGCAGCGAACGAGCCGGGCAAGGCTGTCTTTCTCAGTGGGAGAGAAGATGCAGGCACAGCACAAAACGGCACTGCTTCAGAACAGATTTGTTTGAAAGAGCACTGTCAGCTTGTATGTCGCTGATTGTGTGTCTGGGCACGACTGAAAGCCTTATGTCTTCAGATTAATTTAATGAATATATAAATGTAAGACCTCCCAGCTGAGTGAGGAGTAGTTACACAAAGTTTGTATTCTAATTAGCCAGCTGTAGAAAAATAACAAAATGTCTTTCTGCCTAAAATCTTACTGCTTAAATCATATAGTACAAGTGTACATTAATAATATTCACATAAACGATGTACATTAATAATATTCACTTTCTTTTTATGGGTTAGAAGTAAAATTGCAAGAATTCCTTCAAAACCAGTGATCCCAATTATTGTACAGTGGCACAACTCCAGAAAAGAAAGAAAACAGTCTGTATTAGTTTTATTATTGGGTTGCCTTTTGGTTTTGTTTCTCTTTTCTCTTTTCATCATCTCCAAACTTGATATCATGTCTGGAGCACTTACTCATCCCCAGCAATGAAATTTGGGATGAAATGTGAAAAAAAAAACAAACAAACAACAACAACAACAAAAAAACCCAAAAAACTTGGTAAGAGATTTCTTTATATTATTTTACCTATAAAAACATTCATCACCTGTAAAATCAATCTTTATATGGGCACTGAAGGATAAAATAAAAAGAAGCTTCTTCTTCATGAAATTAATTATTTCCCCAAGCTTTGTAGCTTTCTGGTGCTACATTACCCAGTTAAATTATTCTGAATTGACAGTGTTTAGTGAAAACAGGAATAATGATAATCTACAGCAGCAGCTGCTTTAGAAAATAGAAGACATATTGAAATAAGATGAATTGTGTGTGTGCTTTCCTTGAAGCTAGGTGTGTCAATACTTGCAGAAGTAAACAGATAATATTGAAGGTGAGTATAATATGTTTTAAAACCATGATGCATGAAACATCAGCATTCTAGAGTGCAGTACTTACTGCATCATCTGTAATACAGTACCTGTTATCCTGAGCTAAAATGTGACTTGACATTGGCAGAACAAGTTGCTCTCAGGCTCTAATAAGGTCTTGACTGGATGCAGTTCTACATAGACACCAATTCTGTAATGCTTAATAGTTGTATATACTGTCTGAATGCACAGTTCTGTGCAACCTATGTTTCAGGGTCACATTGGAAAAAAGGTTTTATAACATTCTTGTCAGTGGAAAAATTGTGTTTATAAAATTTGGTAAAGCAACCTTTAGGTAGGATGTGCAGGAGATAGCACTGAGTTGAGAGTTCACCTTGTTAATATAAAAACTGTAATAATGGGTAGAACAAAGCTTCAGTCTGTGACTTAGGGTCTTTTGAAAGGATTTTTGACTTTTTTTTAGAAGATCTTAAGAGGCTTTATAGTGTGTCCTGCTTTTGAGGTAGACTTGTTTCAGCTTTCTACTTGCTTCTTCAGCAGTGTCTCGCAACATTTTTGGGAGAGATGCTGGGAAGATATTTGTGCTTAAATAAATTTGTGCTTAAATTTGTTTTTAAATGTACCAGAATTTGTACAGAAAAATGTAAACCCATCAGTGAACATTTTTTTTTCCAAACACTTCCTTAATTTTTTTTTTCCTCTGATAAAACATTAAAATGACAAGTGCATTTTCACAGCCTTTCTCAAAATCATTTCAACAGTCATTCCTCAGAAAAGGAAGCTAGGCTTATAAGGGGGAGAGGGAGGAGGGAATGAAAGTCATAGCTATAAAATTTATATTCTTTATATGCTGACTTATTATGACTCCAGTCTGCATTACATGGTATTTTTGTGGGCAAGATACTACTCTATTAGTCCTGCATAATGCCAAGTGTAATGACACTCAGCCTTACCTAATGGAAAGGTTCCTTACCAAATTGTGTTTTAAAAATGGTTACATTGCATGTAAAGAATTATAGAGGAGAGAGATAAATGAGAAAGAGGGAATGTAATATTTGCTTTTCCTTTCCAAGATAAGCTGATTAGGTGACTCCTAATATGTTGTCTGAATAACAAAATGTCTAAGCCTAGCTACAGTGCAGGTAAATAGAAATAATTTCACATCACAGAGGCTGTGGGCTTTATGTGTGAAAAAAAAAAAAAAGAAAAAAAAAGAAAAAAAAAGGAGGTTGAAATAAATCTTGCCCAAGTTTTGCCTTACATTCAGTAGCTGCAGACATGACTGTTGCCTCGAAGATTTAAAACTAGAATATGACCAGGCTTTAAGGCACATATGACAATGTCTTATGCAATGTCTTAATAGCACCTTGGAAAAACGATGTAATGGTAGCCATGTCATTTCTATGGTCTGCTGTAAAAATAAGTTGTTTAACTGAATTCTTTGTGAGTAGATTGAAGGTTTATGCCAGTTATAATTTTCAGTGTGAGATGATATAGCTGGTTGCTGTACTTTAATTTTAATAGAGGCCCTATGACTTTTCTTTAATGTCTGAACTGGGTGTGACAAATACAGTGGGGAATGCTTGAGAAAAGTGAAGATCAAATACCCTGTTAAATAATACAATAGGAAGAAACAGCTGCAGCTAAGAAGTGCCTTACCTGTTGGCAGCTTTAGGTGGAACAACAATTGTAATTTTAGTGATTTTTAGGTAGGAAAAAACTCTAGTTCATTTTTTTTAATACTCACAGACCATAGAGCTGTCCCTGCTCAGTGTTTCTTTTGAGTCTACTGATCACATTGAGTAAGTTTTTATTCCTTATTGATATTCCAACTTCTGAATATCTTTAAAAGAGATCCTTGCAAAATTTACAGTTTTGACTCAGTAGACTTGCTCTGAAGGACCAACCGCGCTTTGTCCTTCTAAGTGTTGGTGTTACATGAAAAATAAAGGCCTGCTTATATTGAAGAACTCTCTGTATGCTGCCCTGAACATTTTCAAAAAAATGCAAAACAGCAATGATGTCACCATGTTTTCTTGCACCAGCCTACAATTTCAAGTTCTTTGACTTGATGGGCACAAGGGAGAAACAAACTGGCAAACTTTACTTTATGAAGTAAAAACCCTGGATTTTCTTGTTCTTCTTACTGCAAGTTACTAAGAGAATGCTTGCCAAACTAATTTGAAAATCTTGTACAATTTTCTGCAAAGGAAAGTTTTTCTGCTTTGTTTCAGACAGAAAAATCTGCTGCAGTAAGGCTATCTGTTAAATTGCAGAATTCAGAAATACTTTCTGGGCTTGAAACCAAAGGCTTTGCTATTTAGTGTTGAAATGTATGGCAGAATCACCTTACACACTCACCTTGGAACTGTATATTTGGACCAAATTCTTTCTCTGAACAACTCTGAAACCAGAGCTAGGGTTGTATACACAGCACTTGCATGAAATTATTTTGATGTAGCCTAAGATGATTTACATTTTAGAGCAAGCAAACGCTAGCAGGTATTACATCTACATGAAGTATCCTCGTGAAAGATGATGTTATACCTCTGAAACACTGAAGAATTCTTGACAGCATTCCTCTGAGATAGTACATTGTGCCTTTTGCTGGAGAGGAACAATGGTACCGAAATATTGGAAGTGTATTCCACATCCAAAGTAAATTCTCTATTCCATCTGCCACACAACTGTTTCTCCAGCTAATGCTAAAGATAAACTAGTAACAAATTAGGAGTCTGTGGATGTACTCTTAGGATTGACTTTTGCCATGAGTCTCCAGCAGAAGAAAGAAAAGATCCAATGTCCTCTGATTCCTGTTCCCACATCTTATTCTAGAATTTGTCTTCTTTCTCTCCTTTATCACATCTTTTCAATGTGGAAGTATATCTTTTCCTCTGTTCTTTCTGCAACACTGTTGGTTTTGATAATGAGGTTGCCCTGCAAATCTGAATGGGATTTTAATCAGGTGCAATATTATTTTTATCCTCCTCTCAAAAGTTGACTCTGTATGAACTCTGCCTACATTCTTCCAGAATTCTTCAGCTGCTTCTAGAACATGTTGACCTATTTATAAACCAATAAAACTGAAATAGGAAAATGCTTAACACATCATGAAATTACTCAAACCATCCTTTTACTTTTTTCAGTTGTGTACATAATTGTTCCCTTTTAAGCATAAAACTTTTGCATGTTGATCTTTCAGATGGCTGTAAACTTGAAAGATACAGAGATCAGAAAATCAAACCGATTCAGTCCGAGGTGTTAGCAGAATAAATATGGCTTAGGTTTAACATTATGTGAGCTTCTCAGGATTCCTTCTTATAAACATACATAGAAAACAATTTGGATCCTTTTATTAATAATTTTACTAACTGAGACTTCAGATCCAGCAAATCTGTAAAAGAAAATCGAATTCAATAACAATAAGCTGAAGTATATGCTAAGTTTGAGGAACTTTTTGTGCAATTTTATGCTGGTTATGGGATATCCAGTTGGTAGACCAATCTCTAGTATATATGAAAAATAATATTTAATTGCTGAAAACTCTTAATGGCTTTTTTCTTTCTCTTTTTTTTTTTTTTT
>VWYP01023773.1:147615-167277 GCA_013400435.1 Pycnonotus jocosus
TTGTGTATGTTCAGCTTTTTTTTTTTTTTCCCCCTAGTTTTTTGGTTTGGATTTGAAGTCTAAAAGTTGGGGAGTTTTAAGCAGCACAGTTGGTAGACATGCTTGTGTGAAAAGCAAAATTCTAGAACTCTGATGACATTTAACTGGGATGAGCATTTTGAAATTTTTGCCAGTAGAGTTTTTTAAGCTATTTTTGAGGTGTCAGTCATCAACCAGTAAAGTGCAGTAACTGCATGTCACCATCTCATTCCTTAAATATTTTAGATTTTAAAGTAAACTGTTTGCAAATAACTTTCAGGCTATTAGTTGTTCAATAATTTCTTTAATATTTTTAATGAGTAACTTTTACATTTCTAAGGTGTGTATGTCAGTAAATGATTGTCAAGGGGATGGTTTGATCCTGATTTTCAGTGGCTGACTGCATTTATAGTCAAAATGTGGTGGTGTCACCTGTAACTCCTGCTAGCTCTAATTTATCTGTCTTGGCTCCTGAGAGGAGTGAAATTGCTGTGATACAGGCTTAGGTTCCAAATAAATATATGTGATTACACATACTTCCAAAGCTAAATCTCACCCTTATTTTTATTTGTCAAAAGCAGTAAAGTCAGCAGCAACAAAGTTTTCTCTCAAATCTGTGAGAGATATGAGCAAAACTTGTATGTAAGCAAAATTTTTCAAATATTTCCTTTTGTTCTGCAGTGAGAGGCAGAAAGAATGCGGTTGTTTGATCACAACTACTAAATACAAGCATCATCTCTCTTCCATTGGGTGTAAAATTATTGTGGGTCTCTTATAATTGTCCTCTCCTCTTCAAAATTCATGAAACTAAAGCATCATGAAATAAAGGGATTTTTATAGAAAACTAACTTAATAGAAATGCTTAAAATTAAAGACGTATAAATTTATTTTTCATAGTTTTAATAAGATAGTCAAATATATAAAACAACATGTAGGATGTGCACTGTAATCCTAAATCACTGCAGCATCACTGAATCTCATCTGAACTGTTTGCAGGCACCATCAGATGCTCAGCAACTGCTAAGAAGTTAAGACGCAGCATAAAGTCTTCAAGGAAGTTCTGTGCCTTATTCATCTCCTCCTTTGTCTTACAAAAATACTTTCCCTCCTCCCTAGAGGGAGTTGGTTTGCCTGATTATTTGTAGCAGTAACTGTGAAGCCATTGTGCAGCTGTTTGCTTCCACTTGCTGCCTTTTCTTTTCAGCTGAAGATTAAAATTGTTTGTGTTATGGTCTTCAGAAATGCACAAATAAGTTGTAGTTAAGTACTGTATAGTTGTTACCTTCAAAAAATTATTCTAATGCTGAGTTGTAAGGAGAAAGGTGTTCCCACACCTAATTGCCATAACTCTCCTTCCCCACAAACTAGATGAAGCATTTCTGATGTTGTGCTGTATTGGCACAAAAGGAGTGACTAAAAAGCCATTGAGGAATTCTGTCATAGCTTGAATCACAGCAACACAAAGCCATCATGTTGATTTTCTTATTGCCTCCTATGTACTCCTGTGAATAGGTTATGCAAGGGGGAATGAAATGACATGGCAGAATGCATTTCCTGCTGTATAGTAGCTCTACCAATTCTGCTAAGACTCTCATGAGAAACAGTGCCAACTTCTGGGACCTTATTTGTTCCCTGCAGTTTGAGATATGTGTTCTTGAAATAGGAGAGGTTGGAGAAACATCAAGTTCCTTTTTAAACAGATTTCACAAAAGCTCAATTAAATGGTGATTTGATCTTATGCAGCACAACTATTATTTGCCTGGCAGAAGTAGCAGTGAGACTACAGATAGAGTAGCACTTTCCTGCTGGAAATGTCTGGGTGTAGATGTCTGGACATGTTTCTTAGGCATGTGTACTATGAAAGGCTTGAGTTTTTACTTGGATCCTTACAAAAGACACATATATATATAAGCATTCAACTGAGAACTGGAGCTTTAGGCTTAAAGTAGTCTAAAGGTCTCACTCTAAGTCCTGAAATTGCTATCCAACTCCTGTTGGGTTTAGGATAACTCTTGTAACAAGGTGTAGGTACTATGCCACTTAAGGAAGTGCAGATAGGTTTTTACCCTTTTACATCCAGTGGTAGGTGTTTCTTCCAAGTGCCCATTCAAGTCAAAGCATGCTTTTTACTATTGCTATGAAGAATGCCAGTCTCTTAAAAAATAATCCTTCAATTCATTGTTTGGAAAATGAAATGGCCACTGTGTATCATAATATTGGGAAGATTATTGTGAACTAACTGCTGGCATGTTCAGGACGTGCAGGCAAACCCTCAAAGTTTAAAGAAAAGCAAGCTGATTATATGAGCTTCCTATGCCTCTTTTTCAGCTTTTCTTAACTTGATATTTCAGTCCTCATACAGCTCTCATGCTGATGTCATAAACTGAGCAGTTTGCTATGACATAATTCCAGCCTGTTTGAATTAGTGGTGGCAGTTAGAATCCTATTATTGATAGTGCCTGTGGGAAGGGAACCATTAAGGTGTCATAAACTTCACAACCTTATATGACATAATACTAATATTTTAAATTTAATTGTTACAGTTAGGTTGCATCCCAAAGCTCCCTACTCTAGTACCTGGTTGTGTGAGAGGATAGGATACAACTTTCCTAAGAATTCTAAACCCTGTATTTCTTAAAACATTTGATTAATATTTTCCAGTAGCATATATGGCAGAAATATTTCCCATTTGCTGTTTTTAAGTAGATGCTTGCTCTCATATTACAAGATGACAAGTAATATGAGAGCATCTTTTCAGCAGCTTTCATAGCTTTCAGTATAATTTAGAATGTATGACTGACATCTGGATAAACTAGGGTTCCAACCAGATAAAAGAAACTCAGGGTTTTGAAAAAAGTGTAGCTAAAACTTTTGACAACGAACAAAATGTACAGATGATTGTGACTGTTTTCTTACAGATTTCTCCACATTTTGGTATTTAGTATCTAAAAAGAAAATTTAATAGCAGGCTAAATCATAAATACATGGGATAAAAATTTTAATTATGTACTAATTTTACATTTTAAGGCTGTGACTGGGAAGGAAAGAGTTTTAACATATGCAGGCACAGTGGTCAGAGTGTAAGGAAGTTCAGCAAATTTCTGTTTACAGTTGATATTCTGCATGTTGTGGAAGCAGTCATTCAGGACTATTGGCATGTGTATGGAAGCTCATTCACCAAAGATATGCTTTTGATGTATTAGCTAGCTAAAAATACAGGGAGGAATTTCACAGAATTCTTCAAAGGAACATGAATAAAAATGCAGAGAAGATTTTGGCAGAATTCTTCAAAGGAATCCTTTTTTTAAAATTTAACTTTTTCCAAAGAACATCAACGATTCCTTGGACTTTTTGAGTTATAAAAAATTTTAAATTTCTCCACAGCAAGTCTAGAATTGGTTCTCAGTATCTGAAAATGCCACTGTTTGCTGTGATGTAAGCTTTAATTCAACTTGTAAGTACATAGACCTCTCCCACTAATTTTGAACAGCAGGTTTAAGAAAACATTTCTCTGAGAATTTTTCGCGTCTGTAGATTACAGATAGTGGCATACCTAGCTGAAGATTTAAAGAAATTAGATATCATACTGAAGTATATCTCTTTGAGAGAACCAGCACACTTTGTGACTGAATTTAGTATTGGGACTCACATGTATAAACAGACAAGGAACAACACTGCAGTAAGTTAAGCCAGACAATGGATCATCAAAATCAACTTGTTTAAACAACTACGTTGTGAAAATGGGAATCCAGCAAGTAGTGCACATAGAATCTGATCTGCTAAAGAACAAAGCTTGAAAGTCACAGTTCAGTCAAAGGACACACAAAGATTCAGTTGCAGCTAGCTCTGTGAAGACTGTAGAAGGATGCAGAACCAACCAACCAGAAAACCAACAGGTATCAAAGCTCATAAGTAACCCACACAGTGCACAGCATCAGAGACATTAGCCAGTCTAGTGGCAGGGGCCACAAGGCAAACCATTTAAAGCAACTGTGAGAAATTCAGTGTTGCTTTTCAGTGACTCTTCTGGAAATGCTGAGTAGCCAGAATGAAAGAAATTACAAAGGAAGGAATAATACAATGTTGACTTTGAAGATCTTCTTTGCATATTCTTATTTCTTCATTAGCAAGAAACAAAAATTAGGGAAATAAAATGTCTCGTACTGTGTTGTTCACCTGCTGCCTATTGGTATTTCTTTCCTGCTGTCTTCTCCATCTGCTTTAAATTCATTTCTGAAATATGCCCTCCTTAAAATAAGTTCTTATTAATCTCATAAGGAAAAAAAACCCAGAAATCTCAAACTCAAAGACTTTTTGTTGAATTGCAAAGAATTAGAACACAATGGGGAGAGGAGCAAGGGAAGAAAAACACAATACCAAGTATGAATCATCTTAAAAGGTAATAAAATATGTCAGATCCTAGGATTTATATTAAATTTTTAATTTGCCTTTTGCAGGGATATTTTAATTAGTGAAAATTTTCATCAGTGGTGGCATTAGGATTTTACTTGGTGTAACCAAAATGGTATTTTAAATTACTAAATTGTAGTCAAAAAACCGTAACAGTATGCTAAACATGAAGACATAAGAAACAGTCTAATTCAGCAATACCCTCCCTTTTATTCACCCACTTTGGATTTCACCTGTTTGGTCTCCCTAGGAATATGAGGCCTATCCATGTCTGCTAATAGAATTGTCATCTCTAACTCTTCATACCTTCTATATATACATATTCCTTTAGCAGACAGGTAATTTTCTTCTTATTTCAAGCTTATTGATTCTTAGTATCTATATTTTTAATCTAATGTCTCACTTTTTTTTTTGCTAAGGAGTCTGCTCACATTTGTTTCAGTGACTGGATATCACATGTTTCTTCTCCATGAGTTTTGGTCATGATGGCTTACAGATGTACTGTGTTTCTGTGTTTATATAGGTTTCTTTTATTAAAAAATTCCATTAAAATTACTGAAATGAGTGTATTTTTAGAGGATGAGTGTTGCATCTAAGTTAAAACTTATCATAAACTTAATGACAGTTTTGTTCCTGCTTTTGTAGCAGTACAGTGTAGTTAAAGTGGAAGTGAATGGAAAAAGGACATTTGTAATTGAAGGTTAGATTGCATACACTATGAAATTATACTTTCAAGAATTGCAACCTTTTCTGCTGTAATATGTCGTAGTAGTAGCATAGCTTTGAAATTAAGCTTAATGAAATTTACACACTATGTCAACCTTGCATAAAGGTTAGGAAGGAAAAATTTTCCGTGTAAAATGTGTTCTTAATTTTATCTTTGGTGTTCTGACTGCAGAACAGGCCTTATACAAAGTAAGAGGGAGAGCAGGAGGCTTCTGCCAAGCTCTGGAAACACCTGCATGTTGAGTGACTGCTGTGTGGTCTTTTCATTAGTAAATGGGGTGACATTCAGCAGATCACTCACCTCTGGCCCCCTTATTCACTATCTGTTTAAATATGATGGCCTACTCTTTCTCCATACATTTCTTGTCATCTTCACTGTTCTTTTCTGTAGCGTTTTGTATGACTGGCCTACAAAGCAATTCATAGTTTTCTTACATTTGTATGTAATTAGAGATAAATTAGATTTAGCTGTTCCACAGGTTAGAGTAGTGCTCTACTTTCTGGGCAAATGATTACCAACAAATGAATTTATAAAGGTCCACTAGATTTTTGGGGAAGAGTCTTCCATGTTACAGGAAAACATTATTTCTTTCCTTGCCTTTGTTTCTGCAGAACTAAGGAAATATCCAGGAGCCCAAGCATATTTTGAAATTCTAACATTCACTTTTATTAATCATATGAAAACATATTCTATGATATTTTGGGGGGCAATTGCTGTCAGGTAAGAAAGAATACTTTGAAAAAAATATAAATGAGAACGCTGGTTTCTCTGCTACATCTATTGTAAATTTAGAACGTTTCAGTCATCCATGCCCCATACTCCACTGTTTGTATACATTCAGTCTTTCAAGAGGGATTTGGGTCTTCTAAACATCTACTAACAACACTGTTCTTCAATTGAAGCAGTTGAGTAGAATAAAAGAAACCAACCATTTTCAGTAGTTAACAGAAACTCCTACAAGGTTAGAAGTGAGTTTTTAACTGCCTGGAGATTTGGTGCTGGCAAATATGAACAAGCATTAGGTTGTGCCCAGATTATGACCTCAAGCTGAAATGACCTGTCAGTCTGATGGAATGCTGTGCTTTGACTGTGCTGCAGTAATGTAAATGTCATGGTTTGCAGTGCAACTTCTGCCTGCTAAGTTCATGCTTTGAAACAGTAATTCTTACATGACTGCAAGTGGAAAAAACAGGTTACTCAAAATTTTCCTTTTTCTCTGTTTTATCTCATACTATGTACTCTAGTAAAGTAGAAGACTTAACTTGCTGGTCACTGGCTACCCTGATTCATAGGTAGAGCATTATATGTCATGGGGACCCCAAGTTTGGTCCTTTGAGTGCAGAAGAGACAGCAACAATCTTGCTCCTGACTATTGGCAATAATCACACTCTTAACTGGCAGCCCAGGAGGTTCAGGATGTCTCTGCTGCAAAGCTACACTGGTTTTTTTGTTTTTTGGGTTTTTTTTTAATTCAACTTGTTGTTCCCCACAGGTTTAGGTGTTATTTTGTCTCCAGTGCAGCACTCTGGATTTGTCTTTGTTGAACTATATTGTTATTCTGCTTTGTGAAGTATACTTTAAAAAAGAAATTTGTTGAAGTTTATATTAGTTTGAAATGCAAGTTTTTATGCAAGTAATTCTGAATTGCAGACCTGCCTCACATTCTTTTCAGTCCCTGTAAGCAAGCATTTCCTTATTTGTTAAAACATATGTTTATAGAAGTTACAATTTCTCATAAAAGATTTAGAGTTTTCAGGGGTTCAAATTTTATTACATCTCTCAGCACTGTATGATGTTGATTCAGTATTCAAACTATTAGAGAAAAGTGATTCAATATAACTCAGATGCTAATATGTGAATTTTAATGGTTTCTAAAGAGGAGGAAATGATTTGGGTCTTTTTCGTTTAACAATCCAAGGCCATATGTAAATGACACACAGGCTGAAAGTCTGGGCTACATACTTGGCCCGTGTAAGTTCTAATTCAAGTCCAGTTTAAATGAGATAGAACAGAGTCATAAAATAAAATACTACTGATACTTAAAGTGAAACATAAATGACAACATAATGCAACATAAATGAAATTTGTACAGTCTGTACAATGAATTAAAAGTATGTTCAGCTGGAATTTTCCTGTCTATGTTTGATGGTACTTGTGTAAGTTGCTAGCAGTCAATGTGGCTCCAATCATAATCACAGATAGGAACAGGCATCTCCAGAGAGGCCTGAGAAGGGTCAGACCAATTGTTTTCCAGGGCTGCCTGTCTCTGCATTGACTGTACTGAGCCTAAGGTCACCTGCTGAAGATTAACTAAATGAGTCTCTCACACAAACATTTGAAAACATCTGGTAATCAATTTTAAATACTCACATACTAGAAGAAAAGGAAGTGTATTTTTCATCCAGATTGCTCTTGCTTTGCACTTTCAGAGTTTAATTTATTCAGTTTTCAAAATTAGGGCACTTTTCTTCCAAGAAGTGTGCCACCAAGAAGCTCTGCTTATTTTATAATTAACTATAGACCTCATTTGTTAAAAAATTAATAATAGCATCAGGTGTTAATGCCAATGTCTTTCTAGATAACTATTTAGGATTCTTTCTAAGGTGACAGCAACATTATTTAGAACAGACTATTCAGCAAACTTCATTCAGGTTTATGTGTCCTTTGATTAATTCTTAGATACATCACTATTCTGTAGGTATGTATTTGTACCTAAGCCTAAAAGAATATACTAATACTCTGCTTATTCAGGAGTATATTGTTACATTTATTGATAAATATATTATTTCCCTTTTTTAAAAAAAATATCTTGCTGCTTGAGTTCTATTGAAACAGAAGTATTCATACAACTGTTCATTTTCTGTTGCTTGTAGCCCCACAACACCTCTTCAACAAATAAAGGAGTGCACTATATAAGTTCAAAGAGATAGTATTGTTTTTGATTTTAAGTTATGACAGCAAGTGCAAGAAGGTTTTGTATTTACTTTCTTTTATTAAAAGAAGATAATTTTCAAGCAATGTACATACTTGTTTTAATACTTGATACTGTCAAAGTGTTAGATGTTGCACAGGTCTTAAAATTTCTTATTTATGAACTAAGACTATGTTTTTACATGGAAGCTGTAAATGCCTCTTAATTGCAATGGTGTATAAACTACCACAATTTCATTACACTATCAGAAAAAATATTGATACATCTGAGTAAGGATATTGAAGATTTTGGGCAATTATGTCAGTACTGTAGATTTTAAAAAAATATTAACAGATTATCCAGGAGCCCAAGCATATTTTGAAATTCTAACATTCACTTTTATTAATCATATGAAAACATATTCTGTACTTATGTAGAAATTATCTCGAAAAAGACATTTTTACTGATCTAAAAACTTCAGGCATGGGCTACTTGTGTATTCATTAAAATACAGACCCATCTTCAGAAACATTCATATTTACATTCCTATGCATCACGATACAATAAAGAAAGTGAAGTATGGTATCTTCCAATGAAATCAGATTAGTAATTTCAGGTATGCATGATTTGTCACTGCCAAATATTGGTATGATGAATTATACCTCTAGAACTCTGATACTGCTTGAAAACAATAAGGAAAAAAATTAAAAACTTGGAACTGGAACTCAGTTCCATGTGAAATTGGGAATTTGCTAAATTCCTTTCTTGTGTTCGAAATAACCATAAAAAGGTAAGAATAAAACTTTAGCTGGAAATTGGCTTGCTGGATCATTTCTGAGTATCAGCTCTAATCTGATATTCAAGATGTGACAACGGGCAGTTGTAAAAGCTTGATGTAGATATTTGTTTCTAGTTCACTTCTGAATCTGTTTAGTCTTGTATTATGACAAGTTGCATCTGAAGTCTCTCTTTTGTTTCAAATGTTTACACAGAATCATTCAGGAAATTGGACTTGAGTGTCTCAGTAACTTTGTGCCTGTCATACTGCTGAATTTAATCATAATTGTGTTGCATACTGTCATTAGCAGGACCAATGTACAACCTTCACTGTGGACCATATAAGTGATTTCTCCTGTGGATACTATCACTGGATCTTAAGCAACCCTGCAGAGCAGATTTGACTTCATTTTCAAATACTAGTCTAATTATCCCTACAGAGTAAATTGCATAGTATTTAGTTTGACTACTTTGAAAGCCTAAGATCTGAGACTGCTTTGCAGCAATTTAAAATTTGCAGTTCCAGGGAGTTATTTAAACCAGATATTTAACCACTAAATTGCTTTTATATCTCAACTTTTCACCTAGATAGGAATACCCCTTATGAGTATATTGAGACAAATGGCAGTTATTGTTATACAGCAGATAGATGCTATTAATATTAAACCAGAGAAATATCTCAATTTTAGTCAGTGATTTTTCCAGGTCCTTGTAAAATTAACTCATTTGGTGTTTTCATGATAAGTATTTCTGCACCCTAATATATACAACATGATATACAATGTTTGATAAGATGGAACTAAAGCAACAGTAGAAGATGACCGACCTCCTCTAAAGAAGGAAGCATACAAGTATTCCTATAAAGTTATGTTGGTAATTCTTTTAGCCTTTGAGCAAATAATCCATGACATCAAGGGTGTAACTATCCCAGCACTTGTTAACATCAGCATTGTTAACATCAGCATAGATCTGTGCTTGTAAAACAAAGATGAGAAGCATGACCAAAGGGAATCTCTTGTCTCATGCAGAGTTTTAAGTGTTGGGAAGTGTGTGGGGGCTATTACTCACTGACCCTGTTATCAACTAGAAGAAACACAGTATGGAGAAATGGCAGCTGTTTTCCACAAGGCTCTCATTCTTCTAATCCATCCTTAAGAGGAAATCAATACAGTTTCTCTCAGAGGTTTTCAAGCCTGTCTCCCATGCAGGTGGAAAGGAAAAAGAAGAAACAACTTGTTTCAAGAAACAGAGATACTGAGAAACTTCAACAGTCTGCAGTCTATCATCTTTTTTAATAGACTTGCTGTTTTCAGAGAAAAAAGAATCATTCCCTCTCAGAATACTTACCTCATCATTATGACTCACCTTCAAAAAATCTTTGCCTTCCCACCTGATCCTCTGTCACCAGGCTAGATAAATCAACAACTGAAACAATGCCCTCCTGCTTCCCTTCATTTTTAAATCACGCTGAATGGTATGAATGTTATAGCCAAGACATCACATGGCAGCCTCTCTCTTCCTGTACAGAAAGGAAAGCTCAAAGGTCTTCAAGCTGTTAATAATAAAACCCCGAAAATAGCAACCCCAGATATTTGGTTTTTTTTTAAATAAAAACTAAGTGACAGAATTTATAGTAATTGAGTAATCCTTTGCAACTCTGAAATAGTTTTCTAGCTCAACATTTCTGACCTAGTAATGAATAACAATGTCATTTGCCCCTTAATTCTTCAGGTCAAAATTCTAAGATTGATTCTTTCCTTTTTTAGAGAAATGTAGTCATAGAGACTTGTAACATTTAAATCCTAAACACTTTGTGATGCTTAAGGAAAAATGTTGACATGCAGTATAAATAAAGGTAAGTCTAATTAGATGTAGGCTGTGTTTTTCCTCTTCTGCATAAAAGCTCTTGTTGCCTTTCTAATGTCCTTCCAAAAGAAGAAAGTGGAAAGACAAGATAAGAAAGTATGGGTGTAGAAGGAGAAATTAACTGGAAGTACACAATAGCTAATAAAAGCTATTTTGTAATGTTATGTCTTCTGTGAATTTTTATATGAAATCTCTGAGAGCCTTGAAAAGGAAGAGCTTTTATTGTTAAAGAGTTAATATACTATTCAAGAGATATGCCTGTCTTGATTTCCATCTGAAAAAAAAAAAATCTCATTACAGCTTCTGAATGCATATTTTGCTTCGTTTTGGATGACCAACTTTTATCTAAATATGGTGCTGTGAATTTAAGTAGAATTGTCATTATTGTAAAGAAGTTAGGCAGTTCAAAGAACAAGAATGAAACTAGAAAGCAAAATATGGTACTTCATATTCTGGTTTATCAGACAGCTTAGTCTGGGGGTATGGCAGGTCTGGACTTCAGTGGGTAAGATTCATAAACCAGTGTCCAGGTTTTAAACAGCAAACCATACTGTATGTAAATGAAGGATTCTGTCCTGCTTCCAGCATTAAAATGAGGTAGTAAAGTCGTGGGACATGGCTGATAAAGCAAAGCAACAGTGCTGAAAGGATTTTTTTGCCCTTGAGACTTATGTTATTTTTACCTCTTAACTATGTTTTATGTCTGGAAATACATTCAGATGTGTAATTGCTTTGTGTTTTCTTGAAGATGGGTTTTTAATTTAAAATTACTCATACATAAGGCTAAACAACTTGGAAGGGAATAATTTTGCTTCCAAATGTTTTTGTCCAAATGTGTCTTAAATGCTGATCTTATTCAGAAAAATGTTCCCTGTTTCTGCAGAATGCTCCTTATGTACCTTCCCAGGGCTTTGTACAGTCCAGCCCTTGCAGCAATGTTACAGAGCTCTTTCTGAGAATGTGTGACCTGGCGTGCTTTTGAAAAGGGATTCAAAATCTGTAGCAGATGGGATAGTGCTTCAAATTTTTGATTCTGAAGGAGAATCTATGGAAGGCAATAAAAGCACTTCATGATAACTTTATTAAGGATATGCTTCTCTGAATTTTCATTACCATCAGGTAAATAGTTAGTAGTAACAGAGTTAAAACAGAGACATTAATTCTCCATGCTTTAAAGGCAATCTTGAATTTCACATCAGAATGTGCTTTTCATGAATTCTTGTGTTTTGTGTGGCTTTTTTGGTGTAGTAGAGTGCTACTATCTTGCACTGCTGTTTTGTTCTTGACATTTTCTTTGAGAAACCTCTGACTGTGTGTCAGTGAGACTGTGAATTAGAAGCAATATCAGGACCCACTTGTAATTAATTGAAAAGATACAAAGGAAATTATACTGAGAATCCATACTGTCCATTGAATTAGCAAAAGTTTGCCAAATATGGCAGCTGAAAGAAGAACCATACATGCTTTTTTTCCCATGTTGTAGCGGATAATTCCGGGGGTTCCCATACTCTTCTGAGAGTCCAGCCCTTGCAGAGAAAGGGCTTATTAATAGTGAGATGGCTCTTCAGGTGTCTTTTGTAAAAGCAAAATGTTTAAGAAATGAAAAATAATAAACATTATAGAAAGAAAAGAGAAAGCTGAGCACAGGTGTCAGAGAAACATTTGGCACCTTGCTAAGACAACCCCAGAAGCCCTTGAGTTCTTTTGTGCATTTTCTTAAATACTTAATGTTTCAGGTGAGCTGTTTGGCACCTTGCTCAATGAAATTGGCAACAGGCTTTGAATTACACTTTCTAAGCCCAATCAGTGCTACTGAGTTGGCACTGAACCAATTGCTGACAGTACAGCAAAGAGGTTTCTGGTCCTTTACTTTATAAGAAATATGAGGAGTGAGTCTTAAACCCTTCCCTATTTGCTTGGGTGTGAGGTGCATACCTACAGATAATGAAAAATTATTTTTATATATGCTTTCTGAACATAAAACTATACAAAAACAACTATAAAAAATCAACAGCACAGAAAGATGAAACAATAATTATCTGAAAGAAAAGAAAAAACCCAAAAAGCAAAAATCTCGATTTTTTTTTTTTTAAGTGTAATGGAAAGACACTGGTGCATTTCCATTTGCAGTAACATGTCAAGAAGATAGGATTGGAGAAGGGGAACATGAAGATGTAGCAGAATAGTTGTTGTGGACAGTAAAATTGATCACCATGGCTCAAAAAAGCATAATAGACAAAAGCATTCCATAAATGTTTATTTTATATTGCCATGAGAATCACTTATTGACATGAAATCTCTCTCACTTCTCTGAAGCAGTAGACAAACATTCCCAAACAGCATGCTAAAATCCAAACTCTTTTTCATCTTTCAGGACAAGATGCATACTTCCCTCTGATTTATGTCCTTAACATCACATAATATATGTACTTAGAAAAGAGTTCAAGCTAATGAAAACAAAATTAAAAGACCCAATTTTAACTTGTGCCTCTTACCTAAATAAAAGGAGATTTAAATTCAGTGTGTACATTTATTATCTTATACTGTATCTTATGAAAATTTGAAATCCCTCTTGACTGAAGATTCTGGCATTTTAAATCTTGCTTTAATGCTGAATGAAAACAAACCCAACAGTAGTTGACGTGTGAAAAACTATCAAGAAAAATACTTAATATTAAAGATTTAGGATCCTCTGAAAAATTACTTCATGCTTCATTAGAGAATCACCTGCAGCAAGGCTGAACAATTACAGCATACTACCTTGATCGTTCCTAGATTGATTTTGAAAAATAATTTAATTATCTGCTATTTTATGATTTTCCAGTTACAACAGACCTCTTGATGCAGCGTGGGTGTCATTTTGCTGTGCTTGATGGCATCACAGTGCCTAGTGTGCTTATTCCTGAGGTGACTCCCCATCTGTCTGTTTTCTTGTGCAAAGTTCTTTGCAAGGCATCACGTTTGCACTTGTGATAATGTCTGAGTTCTTTGGCTGACTTGTAATCTGTCCTGAACAAACACATCATTGTAGACAAGGGAAGTATCTAATTTCAGTGGAAAACAGAACCCACTAATTCTGTCAGCTACTCAAAAGCAATTTGTTACCCATATAGACTTCTTCTTCAGCAAGTAGGTCAGAACTGTCTGAATTTGGGCCTCAAAAATCTGTTTTATTAGTAAATATTTTCAACAAATGGGAACATCTACTAGTCTTACAAAAATTCACTGCTTCCCCATGCATTTACATAATTTACTTTTGGTTATGTGCTTTGAAAATACAGAAGTTGCCAAGTATATGCATATTATACATACTTATAATATACCTGCAAGAGGTATTGATATTCATTGTTACAACTCCACAGGCCACAGTAAAGTCACCTAAACAATATTATACTAAAATAATTTTTAAATTTGCATAAAATAATGTTTTGATAACCTTTCAAAAAATCTAATACACAAAATTGAGTCATGTGAAAACTAGTTCATGCTCTTTTTTTCTCTACTTGTTTCTCTATGCATGACTGGCTCCTTTTCAGGGTTGAAAGGGAAGATTCAATAAACTAAGTGTAGTCTTAGTTTCTGATTTTTAGGCTCCTATCAGGTACTTCTTGAATATTTTTTTATTAAAAAAATCTCATTTTATATTAAAAACCCCACAGTTTTATATTAAAAAACCCCCCTCAGATGCATTGTTTCTGTTTCTCTCTCTTGACATAAAAAAAAGTGTAGGGTGATGAGTTTATACGTGAAGATTGATCAGGGGATGCCGAAAGTTAATTCAGCTGAATTGCCCAAAGTTTGAAAACTTTGTCTTGACCTGCCCTAGCATGGAAGACTTGTGTCAGAGCCTAGAAAAACTCCCTGGTGGTGTAGAAAACTTTATGGGTAAGTTTTTCAGGTGATCATACAAGATGTGTGGCTGTGATTGGAATCAGCCTGGGATGGACCAGCCAGTCAATGACTTTTCATACACACACAGGAGGAGTGAATTTAGTACTAGATTTTTTTGGTTTTCTTGTTTTAGGGAATAGCAATTTGAACACAAGGCAGTATTCCAAAATTGTACATATTCAAATGAAACCTTTAAGCCTGCTTCAGCACAGAAATCTGAATGTATTTTGTACATCAATTTTTTTTTATCTTCCCTTTCTGCAACTGTGAGAAACAGATCTGTTTTAAAAGTTACAGAGGGTATTTCATCTTTTTTGATCTGGGATACAATACAAAGAGGAATACTTCTGTGCTGGGATAACATTCATTGTTCTTGGATGAGCAATAGGCACAAAAGGTTTGCTGCCAGAATTTCAAGACAACATGAAATCATTGATCAGTTCCTGAATCTTGGACTGCTGAATGGGCATGATGAAAATATGTAGTCTATAATATTTTTTGTCAGTAAGGAAACTAAAGAATTAACCATCTTAACAACTTCAATCAGCTGATAATCATAGTTATGAACAGAATATGCTACCCTACTAGTAACTCAACCGTGAATCCAATGACAGCACACAACCTGTGTGATATCTTAAATGGTGTTATCTTGCTGTAAACAAAACCATGAAACTAAATATAGTTTAATGTTGGGTAATTAGCATTTTAGCACTGGAAAAGATCAACAAAATTCATTTACCGATTTAATTATTTGGTGAAATGTATCACTGACTGAAATTGGAATATCTTTAAACATTGAAAAGAAAACCTATACTTACCTATTTTCCTAATGCAAAAATCTGTGCATTTTTTGCAAAATGTAATTATGGTCTCTTGTGTTCACAGACAACATCTTTTGAAGAACAAAGAAACAATCAAACATAAGTTCCTGGTCTTTTTCCAGAGGAAAATTTAAATTCTAATGCAATTGGGTTAATACTTTTAAAGAGTACTGAAATTATGTGTAATCACTGTAATTTTCACATTGGTTTTGTAAGATATTTTTGTAGCTCTAAATCCAAAGAAGGGGAAGAATTTTGAGAATATTCATATTCATTAAGGATCAGACCTTAATGTGCATTTTTGAATACTTCTTTTTTATTGTTTGCTTGAGAGGTGCTAGACTAGGCTCTGAATGCTTTGAATTACTTTCAGCTATGTTTTCAGATTTGAACTGCAATTCTTGTAAGGTTTGTGATTGCTGTTTCTAGTGAAAATTAGTAAAGAAGAGTGCTACTATTCCAAGTGCTGTACAAATAATCGTATCAAAAGGGGTGCAAAGGATTAACTTGTCACTTCAATGCTGTAGCTTTATGTCTGTTAAAATTCATACACATGGCAATGAAAGGTTTTGCATTTACAGATGAAGGGACATTCTTCTCTGGCCTTACCTTGTTTTCTGTGCAGCAAACCTGTGATACTAAAATTCCTCACTTTTTTTTGTTTTCCTCTGGGTTACCTATATCTTTGTTGTGTAGGCAGCAACTAACTCATATCAACCATTATCTATGTAATAGCATTCAATACTATCAACTCTCACTCATATTTTGTGTATATACAAATACTGAGCCTTTGGTTTGCACCTCAGTTTATACCAGTCTGTAATGACTGGGAAAGCTGCAACTCTGCCGTATGCTGCCTAGAGAAAATGGATGTCTTCTTTAGGTGGCTGTTTTTCCCTTTGGCCCATCTCCTAAAACTGATCTAGTGTAGCTGGGAGGAGCAGAAGATGCTTTCCCATCCTTTCTCATTGCTCCTTTCCTGTCAAAACTTGGCAGGTTTCTCTCATAAATCACCATTGATTCACTTCCTCTTTCATACCATCAGTACCAGAAGTTTCCATTTCTTCTCCTACCTGCCAACCTGGGAATAGTCTGATGCGAATTACTGGTGCAAGGCTTTTTTATCTGTTTCCTGACACAGACCTGAGGAAAAAAAGGGAGAAAGGGAGAGAATATCTCCCTGTGGTTGTCTTCTAGACACCTGAGACAAGGTGGTAAAGCTGACCTTAGAGCTGATGACAGGCTTGTCAAGGCTAAGAAAAATTTTGAGATCTACAGAGCACAGTGATTGCTGATCAGTAAATGGATTTATGACAGCTTCTGCAAGAAAAGCAAAGGAATTATATTACTAATATTTACATGAGTGAGCAACAGAACTTTCCTGAATGTTAGTTATTTACAGTATCATAAGACCTAAATGGAATAAAGCCTCATGATATATATACTTTAAACTTCATGATATATGAAAAATATGCTTGTTTGTTTGTTTGTTTGGGGGCTTTTGAGGGTTTCTTTTTGGGGGGAGGGGAGTGTGTATGGAAGGTTTCTATGGGGATTTTGTTTGTTTCTTTTGTTCTTTGAGGGGATGGGGGGAACACTTCTGGGGTTTTCTTTTGCATTTTTTTGTTTTCCCAAAGAGAAAGGGACCTGCTCTGCCAATTCTTATTTGTATATCTGTTTGTTTGCTTTGAAATATGTGGAGATGATGATCTCCCCAACTTCATTTGCAATCTTCAGAACATATTAATATGTTATAATTGGTATCATATTGTACTAGTATGACAGACTGTCGCAGGTTTTGTAACTAGTTCATAGTATGGTGCTTTTTATAAGGCGTTTGTTTTGTTACATAGTATCTTCAATTAACAAGTAATAGTATCATCCTTTATGTTTTTTTAGGGAAGAGCTGCAGAGATTGTATTTGGAAGCTTAAATGAGGCTATATAAAAAAAAAAAAAAGGTGTCATTTTAAATCCTGCAATTATTTCAAGACAATTATGATTTTTAGAAGCTTGAAGGGTAAAAGATTTTTAGAATGCTGAAGGATGTTGTGCATTATCCCCTCGTTTATTTCCATGCCACAGTGTGACCTCAGAAATGCTTGTTGGGTCTGTGTAACAGCTGAAAAAATTTAAATCCAAGAATTAGTGATCTGATGACATACATGGCGTATATGTAATTATGTATTACGTATATGTAATTGGTATATATGCTCTAGTCCTAGTGCAGGCATTTGATTTAGCTTCTGTAGAGATAAGATTTTCCCTGATGTGCTCAAGTCACAGAATTAGGCCTTTAACTGATAAGAAAGGATTTTTAGTGGTGAGGACCAGAGAATTCTTTATAGCTTAAGTGCTCATCATGTTGATGCTTTCCTTTTCTATTAGTTATGTTTTGGACTGAGGGTTGTGGTTTTGGCCTCTTGTCTGCTGATAATATTTGTATTTATGTACATTAACCTTTAACAGTAATAACCCTATCTGTTTTATTTGAGAAGGTTCCAAGTGGACTTTTGTGTTTTTAACTCAGGCCTCAAAAGAGTTGCATATAATTTAAAAGCAATATTCAGGCTCTTAGGAGCTCTTTTCTTTCATCTACATTTTAATATCCCAGTGGAAAGAAAGCATTTAAAGATGTGCATTATTCACCTATCCATTACTGAAGTGTCATGTTAATAAATAATACCTGTCAAAGTAAAGAGGTTTTTGCTGGTTTCTTTAGCCATTCTCAGAAAATACTGAATGTAATTTTTCTTATGATTATATACTGAAAACCCATAATGGCTATAGAAGTTTTCATCCTACCATTAAGACATTGCTGATACTGTATTTCATCTGTACAGTACATTAAGCACAATCATTTATGAAGATATTTCTCGCAAAGTTACAGTGCAGAAAAATATTTATGTTTGTCACAAATTGGATGATTTTGGAAAGTAAAGTAAAAGGATTTTGTAAATCTTCACTGTTGAAACAAATAGAATTATTGGTCTTCTATTGTAAGATACTTTATAACTGAGATGAAACTATGACCCAGCACTTGGAGACAGTATTAGTGGTGTAATCACTACTACTTACTTATTGGTGAGCAAAGTTCCCTAGAAAACTAATTTCCTACTCTATTTCTTCTCAAAGTAGAAAATTGCATTGCTGCACTACCTCATACACTGAAGGGCCACAATTACAGATGGTAACTGAAACACATCTTCATGAAACACTAATCTGAGTTCTGCAAGCTGGGACCAATTATTTAAGCTCACAAACTGAAGAGAAAAAATCATGATGAGAAAGGCTTGCAAAATAGGGTTTGTATTCAGTAGCAGGTGAACTGAGACTTACTGCATGTGAGCCATTAAATTGTAATGGAATCTTCTGATGTCTCTTACAGTAGACAAGCAATTGTCTGCTGCAGAGGATGAACCTGTTTCTGCCTTCCACTCTTTTCTCCACTCCCAAGTCATAATGGGTAAACCAGCCGGACACATTTTTGCTGCTTAAAAGACCACTCTGTACTTGTCACTGATCGAGTACTCATAAATCATACTCAGTGGAGGGACTGTGGCTTTTATTACTTACTGGAGGTGAGATATTTCTTCCTTGACACACTTTGATGTGATTCTTAGTAAACATGAGCTTGGATGAGCTGCTTAACATCCATCTATGTGTCAGTTCCATCAGCATTCAAAAAGATAAGTAACATTTGCTTATCGCTGTGAAATTTTTGAAACTGGGGGAAAACTCACCATATAAAAAGTTCTGAAAGTAAGTAGGAGTCTGCTAAGGGGAAGATCCAGGACTTATTTTGTACTTGGAAAGGTGAAGTTTTTCTCTACTGATCTCACCATGCCTCTAGAAGTACTTAGGACTAATGTGTGGTATCTGATACAGATCTCACAGAACTGTAAATGAATTCTCACTTACTCATCTGCTGCTTTCCAATGTGAAAATCCAATGTATTAAAGCATCAGGAATCTACAGCAGCCTGTTCATCTGAGATTTGGATGCTGATTCATAAGCTTGTCAGCTCATTTGGAAAATCTGGCATATGTACTTCCATTTGCCCGTTTGGATGCAATCTATCAGTATTTATAATTAGAGGCTCAGCTGTGTGACTGAGGCCAAGAAAGAAAAAATAGAAATATATACCCACAGAAAAATAATATACTGAAATGCTTGAGACCTGTTCTTATACTCTAATGGGAAAAAAAAAAAAAAAAAAAAAAAAAAAAAAAAAAAAAAAAA